>JAXGGA010006893.1:0-66463 GCA_038373865.1 Uloborus plumipes | reverse complement strand
CAAGTGTACCATATGATCGGGAACTTGCAACCTGGTGCAGGGACTACACCAACTTATGCTGGACTTTTGTTTATAGATTTCGACACTGCGCTGCAACTTCGGGCAGATAATGAAGCCAATAAAAATTGTCGTATTAAATTAAGTTTAGAGTTTTTTTTTTCTGCGGAATTCCGCACGGGTCACCTAGTTTTATTTATTTATTTATTAGTTAAAATTTATTATTTCAAATTAAAATTAAAAAAAAATCACTTGTAAAAATTTATTAAGTATACCCAAGACACACAGCACTTAATTAATGTACCCACTTCATTTTTAAAATAAAAAAAATCTGTTACAGTAATTCCTCGAAGCAATAAAGCCATATTCAAAAGCCATATGTTTGATTTTTTAAAATGCTAGTTACCATTATTTACTCCCGAGCCCTTCAATTATGATTAGGATTGCTTATTACACTTTATTTTAATAACCTAAAACTCCAAAATTTTACTTCAGTGTCTGAAATCAGAAATTGTCAAATTCATTTGAAAATGTATTTTGATTTTCAATATCAAATTTAGACATGTTTTGGACAGAAATTTAGGTTTTTGACACTTATGTCAAAAACCATGTCAAAAAGTGGTTTTTGACATGACGGTAAAAACCACGGTTAAAACCGGATAAAACCTCCGACTGTCAAAAACTTGCCAACCCTGCTTGTATTAGGTTACTTGTTGGGTTTGATCTTACTATAACATAACATTGGTTATAATGAAAAATTTATAGTTTTACCAAACATTATTTGTATAATTATACTCTTAATAATGAAGAAATATTAAATTGTGCCCCCACTTGATGCCCTAGGTTTTTGCAAACTGTAGTTTAAAATACCTGATTTTGGTAATACCAAAGAATTTTCGAGCATTTTTCAACAGCAACTTTGTTTTCATAACATTCAAGTTACTTATACTTGTGACTTTAAAGTTATTTTCAGTTTCCACCTTCTGTTTTTGGTCTGCATTTGTAATGTTTGTTCCAGAGCATTTTTTAACATAGGGACTAGGCGACACTGTCGCCTAGTGAAGAAAATTTGTCGCCTAGAAAATGCAAAACAGAATCACTGGGCGACATTGTAAAATACAACATTTGATTTTGAATAATGAACAAATCCAACATTTGAATAATGAAAAGGATATAACATGCAAAATAAACAACAAGCAAAAGTTTTACTAAACAGCACAAGAGTTACTGAAAATTGCATTCTTTTATAATTGGCCATGAAACTTCAAGAGACCGGGTAAGTATTTGCTCTATTCGTGATTATCTATAGTGGTTTGGGTAAAATTTTCCATTTTTTTTTTTTTTTTTGAAATATTATTTAAAATATTAAAACTAAATGGGTTTTTTTGTAAAATTTTATATCTATTTTGGGGTTTTCCTCCCACCCCCCCACCCCCCAGATACATTTAATGACAGACAACCGCCCCGTGTCGCCCAGTGAAAAATCCTTAAAAAATGCTCTGGTTTGTTCTTAATATTTCTTGATGTGTATTTTTCAGGACATTATGAAATTCAAATCATCTTGCAGCTGTGCAGCCGAAGAGATCCCCTGTATATGTAATAATGAGAAACTACAAGAAACTTGTGAAGCAGAAGACACCATTGATGAAAAGGTTCATTCATTTTTAAAAGTTAATTTTAAATCATGATCATAGCCAGAAATTGTTTTCCAAAGGATTTTTTCATAAACTCTTTGTATGGGAAAATTAAAGCATAAAAAAATCATGTGTAAGAATATATTTATAGTTCTTGAATGGGAAAATTAGGAAATATGGATAGTGGTATAGAAAACCTAAAACCACCAAGAATTATTTCTCTTGTTTGCTTGTAGAAGGTTATTGTTTATGTGAAAAGAAATGTATTTATTTTATTCATATAGGTTGTTTTGTGCACCAATAATGTTTCAAAGCAGTATTTACTAACCCCATCATCTGAAATAAGGCACCGTGCTTATTGTGATATTCATTTTTGGAGGCTTCGCCAACATCATTGTTGTCCAAAATGTGGCATTTTTTGTACTCAGGTATGTAAAAATAAATAAAATATTTCAGTTTTGCAGATTTTTTTTTGTTTATTCTACAATATAGTTATCAAAGAAATTTAAAATTTTGTCCCTGCAGGGTTCTACTTATAAGCTAAAGCATTTTTTTAATGTATAATAGCATTTATGAAGATTAAAAATTTATATCTTCTGGTGTCAACATTTCTTCCCTTGAAGATAGGGCTTTCTTTCTTGTGTAGGTAGATTTGACATAGTATAATGTTTAATGTATTAAGAATCAAGTTAACATTTTTTAGTTGTGTTTTTAGACTTTATTGTACATTGTGATCTTTGCCAATACTATAATAAGTTTTCAAGGTGTGATTTTTTTTTTTTTTTTTCAATTTCAAACGCGCACATATGAGTGTGTATGTATACGAATTAACATAAACAGAAAAGCAGAATTAGAAGCTATGGGAAACCAGAACAAAATGCTTTCTAACATGACCACTCAATTCAATTGGTGCCAGAGACGGCTGTTCTTGAAGTCTGGTAGTTTATGTATTAGATAGAAAACACGCAAGAAAATGAAATCTCAAAAATCCCAAAAGGCTTTTGAGGTTTTTTTAAAGGATTTTTCGAGTATTTAATTTTCTATGTTTTTCCCATTGAGTTTATATATATATATATATATATATATATATATATATATATATTCAAAAATACAAAAGGTAAAATCGAAAAGGCGAACCAAGGACTAGCACATCTAAAATATGCACTATGGTGGCCCATTACAAGTTCGTCCAAATAACATGAAATTCAATCTTGCAAATGCTGACTGAAAATCTGTAATTGTCATCTGTCATTCATTTCATGTTGTCTAAAGAAAAGCCTAGAGTTTTTGAAAATATAAATGACTGTGACTTCAATACTTATTTATATTTTAGGGCAAATTTCTTGCATGTACATCAGAGCAGCCAAAGTTGAATCATCTTTTTCATCTTAACTGTTTTCTTGTTCCTGGTCCAGGACTACCCCCCGGTTGTCCACACTGTTGTGAGTTTTCAAACTTCAATAAAGTGCATTTATTAATGAAACAAAAGGATGAATCAAACAATGAAGCAGAAAATAATGATATGTAAGTTACAAACGTTTTTTTCAATTAATATTTTTTCATACTTAGCATTCAGTAAAACCAAGAAACTATCCACTAGTTTTTAGAAGAAGTTATAGTTTATTGGTCCTAATCTTGTGACCTCTTCTGACAAATAATTTGATTCTTTTAACATTGAAAAATTTTTCAAGGGTTGACTTAGGTTTTTTTTTTTTTTTTTTTTAATTCTCCTATTTTCTACATTACTTTTAAGTCTACTACTTTTGTCACTAATAAAGCATAACGGTAAAAGAAGGTTTTTTTTTTTTTTTCTATTAAGGATCATTAAGTGAATCTAGTTAGATCTCTTAATAAACTTCTAACAATCTATGAGTTTTAATGATTGGTGGATTCTTTGCTGCGTGCTATCTATCTACATCCTGTATAATGATTAGATTTTCTTTTACTTCTACTTTTTTAAAGATTGTTACAAAGTAAAATAGTAAAATTAATTTTTAATTTCATGGAAATGGTAACTGGAAAACATAAATATGATTCCAAAATTACATAAAAATGGGTTTTAAAATAAAATAAAATTTTACTGAATTAATATTTCTTTTTATTTCTCATTATTTTTACTTGTTAAGTTACATAATTATAGACCCCTTCTTTCATTTCATTTCATTCATTTCAAGTTATATAATTCAAGATGCAATAATATGAATTAATTTAAAAAACATTAAGCATAAACAATATTTAAAAATTAAATTATAAAAATTGGCATTAAGCTTGAAAAAAACAAAAGTTCTTGACCTCATACAAGCTTTTGCTTCATCATATTACCAATCAAGATTGATAAAAATCACGATTTTCTTTAATAAAAAAAATCGGATTTATTTTATTTAAATCAGATTTTTTTTTTTTTTTAGATAGCTATTTTTATACTTTTTTTTTTCTTTTTTTTAAAAGTATATTTGATACTAACAGATTACACTGTTCAAGTATCTAAATCCAATTTTTTAATACATGTAGTTAAAAATATAAGAGTATCATAAATAAGTAGAAAATAGGTACTTACTATGTAAGGATTTTTCTTAGTTTTAATTATCAATATCACATAAAGAATGCTTCAAGTTAATGAAGGCATTTTACTCCTTCAATCATAGAATTGTTAGAGAGATACCCTAAGAAACCACAATAATTTTTATTTTTAAAGAAAATTTTACAATTATTGTTTTTTTTTTTTTTTTTTTTTTTTTTTTTTTAATTCAGGAGGTTAATTCAGTGACTTATAAATAAACACAAGTTTTGTAGCTTTCATTGCCAAGCCTGTTACGAAGCTTTTAAATGAATATCTTAATAGCTTAACTCCTAACAGCTAAATTGCAACTAACTTTTAACAGAAGCAGATTGTTTTGTATATCTTTTGCATTTTCTTTTTTAATTTTATTGATATCATTTTTTTTTTTTAATTTTTGTTTGGTTTAAATTGTTCTTTTTAAAAAACAATATGAATCATTCTTTTTTTGTAAAAAAATCGTTTATAATTATTATTTGCTTATTAAATGGTTTTTTCTAATAAAAGTACTCTGAACTTCATGCCTATCAAATTCATTCTGTTGAATTAAAAATCATGATTTAAATCAGTGGTTCTCAACCTTTTCACAGATACCGCCCCCTTTAAGATTGAAAATTTTTTCAGCGCCCCCTTTGTGGATGGACGTAAAAGTGGAAGATGGGGAGGTGGGAGTACTTTTCTTGACCAGTTTAATTCCATAGTTTTGTCGAAACAGATAGTTGAAAAATGACTATAGAGTAAAAAAACTTTTGCAGTTTTTTTTTTTTTCTTTAACATACTTTTTAGAAAAGCGGGCTTTTTCCCCCCTCTGAAAAGCTGTGTCAGTAACAACGAAATGCCTAGAATGCGTCCATTTAATGAGTGAACCATTTTTAAGGTAAATAAGAACAACACGGTTTGAAATAAAAATGCATTGTTTTCAGCATTTTGTTTGAAAACCAATATATTTTGAAAAAATACACTACGTTCAAATATTTCCTGAGCAGTCGGATCCTAAACAGTCTTGTTCTTATTTACTCGTAACTATGCAATAGATGCAATACGCATCCCCTATGTATTACGTACGAATACATGATTTTACTGCGAAAATAACAAAGTCGTTTCTTTTATTTTTCTCAGTAGGGACAAAGACTTGACACCATGGGCAGTACCTGTCACCTTTGAAGATTATGAATCAAGTTTTAATTTAAAAAAAAAATTCTTTTTGATTGATTTATTGCGTTGAAGGTTAGATAAGGCAACAAAAGTTATATTGCCTTTGGCGACATCAGAGAAAAAACGGCAATGAAATAGCGGGGATATTCCCCAAAATTTGGTTTGAAAACAAAGTCTTAGAAATGCGGCTTCATTAATTTTAGGTTTCGTAGTGTTTCGACACTAGTCAGATTCTGCCCAAGGTGAAACATTTAAAATTGAAGTAATTTTAAACAATTTTTGGTAAACTTAACTGGGGAGAAAGAGGTCCCTTATGAAGAATTTTCATAATTGAAGTTATTTAAAGGGTAAGTTTGGTAATGTTAGGGAGGCAGAGTTCCTTCCAACTTTCTCCAAAATTGAAGTATAAATAACTCAAAATTTAAACTATTTTTGTTAATGAAGAGGGAATGGTTAAGGATCAGGAGTTTTGTCCAGAATTTTTTTTCACATTGCACCGTGAGAAATGCGATTGATGACCTGTGATGTTGTTAGGGGGGATGCTCTGACACAAAAAGTCGGTCAAGTTAGGTGGCTCTCAAAGTCAAGTGCTATTTTCAAATTTTAGGCTATCCTTCGTGACGTTATTAGAAAGATCAGGGTTCGGGAGATCTCCACAGAAAATAATATTTTAAGCTATCCCTTGGTGATGTAAGAGATGAGGGTTTCTTCCCGCCCCGCATAAAACTTATCCTCACAAACACATTTCAAAACATGCCCATCGCCCCCTGACCGCCCAAAATATGTCCACCGCCCCCCTGCCGCCCAAAATATGTTCACCGCCCCTCAACATCTTCCCACCGCCCACCGGTTGGCGGTATCCCCCCCCCCCTATGTATCACGTACGAATACATGATTTTACTGCGAAAATAACAAAGTCGTTTCTTTTATTTTTCTCAGTAGGGACAAAGACTTGACACCATAGACAGTACCTGTCACCTTTGAAGATTATGAATCAAGTTTTAATTTAAAAAAAAAAATTCTCTTTGATTGATTTATTGCGTTGAAGGTTAGATAAGGCAACAAAAGTTATATTGCCTTTGGCGACATCAGAGAAAAAACGGCAATGAAATAGCGGGGATATTCCCCAAAATTTGGTTTGAAAACAAAGTCTTAGAAATGCGGCTTCATTAATTTTAGGTTTCGTAGTGTTTCGACACTAGTCAGATTCTGCCCAAGGTGAAACATTTAAAATTGAAGTAATTTTAAACAATTTTTGGTAAACTTAACTGGGGAGAAAGAGGTCCCTTATGAAGAATTTTCATAATTGAAGTTATTTAAAGGGTAAGTTTGGTAATGTTAGGGAGGCAGAGTTCCTTCCAACGTTCTCCAAAATTGAAGTATAAATAACTCAAAATTTAAACTATTTTTTTTAATGAAGAGGGAATGGTTAAGGATCAGGAGTTTTGTCCAGAATTTTTTTTCACATTCCACCGTGAGAAATGCAATTGATGACCTGTGATGTTGTTAGGGGGATGCTCTGACACAAAAAGTCGGTCAAGTTAGGTGGCTCTCAAAGTCAAGTGCTATTTTCAAATTTTAGGCTATCCTTCGTGACGTTATTAGAAAGATCAGGGTTCGGGAGATCTCCACAGAAAATAATATTTTAAGCTATCCCTTGGTGATGTAAAAGATGAGGGTTTCTTCCCGTCCCGCATAAAACTTATCCTCACAAACACATTTCAAAACATGCCCATCGCCCCCTGACCGCCCAAAATATGTCCACCGCCCCCCTGCCGCCCAAAATATGTTCACCGCCCCTCAACATCTTCCCACCGCCCACCGGTTGGCGGTATCCCCCCCCCCCGTTGTTTTAATGATGAACTTATAGTTCAGCTGATTTATTGTGCTGAGGAACATTATCGCCCCGTTGAGAACCACTGATTTAAATCAATGATTTTTTTTTTTAAATCAGCTGATTTAAATCGCTTTGATTTAATCCTCTCAGCCCTGTTACCAATCCTTTTGCTGTAGGAAAGAGGGCTGAAAGTTTGAATTCTTTCAATTATGCTTACATTATTTTTATTTTTTGACTCTATTATCAAGACTTAATTCTCCAAATCTTTTATGTATATTTTAGGAAAACAATGACTAACATAACAGAAGATTTGAAAAATTGCAAAATACTCATGAAAATTATTACTGAATCTCAGAATCTTTATGGTAAGATTTCTCTCTCTCTCTCTCATTAAGTACACAAACCTGTGCTAAGTACTTCATTTATTGCATAAATTATAATTGATTTTTAAAAATGCTGACTAAAAGCTGAACAAAATAAATATAAATGTACGAGCAAGTAACAAAGTTTGTGCAGTGAGAGGAACATATTCATTGGAATCCCAGTTTTACGTTTTCAGTCGGTCCAGTAATGAAAAAATCGGTCCAGTAATGAAAAAACGTACCAAGCTGACATAAAATTCGAAGCTGAGTTGATAATAAAATCATATTGTGTAAAAATTGAGGCTTATCCAATGAACCAGAGGAGAATATGTCTACTCGTTTTTTTTTATTTTTGGTACACTTTTTATTCTAGCAAATTTTGCAAATTTGCTGCTTGATTGGCATTTACCAAAAAAAAAAGTGTTAGAGCTTTAATGCTTTGAATCGCTTGATCAGCTGCGGACACATCTTCCATTATTTCAGCTTTGTCTTCTTGTTTCATTATTATCATCAAAAGTGTGTTTTAAATTTGATACTGAGAGAATTCAGGATGTGATAGATGATATATGCAACATAGACTTCTGGGATAATTTCCTGAAGAAGAATGGCGGCAGCTTTGGCGCTTAGTTGTTGTGAAGGCAGATCAAATTGGGCAATTGGGGAAAGTCCCTCATACTAAGGATATAAGACAGAACCAAATAAATGCCAAATCTTAAAACAGCTATAAAACCAGCTTATCTGGCAAAAAATTAATTAAAATAAAGTCTATAAGTCTTATTTGTAAAATGATTTTGATCTGTTCAAAGAAAATGTCCATGCAGGCTTCTTGGGGAAAAAGCGTAATGTAAAACCCTTTTCATGCACCTACAGAGGATGACAGTTTATAATCTGAAGCTTAGCAAAAGCGCATATGATATTGAAGAACATTGAACCAGAATATTTTTGTTTCCTTTTATTTAGTAAAGGAAGCTTTGTGATTGTGACATTTTTCCCTGATGTTTCGACTTGAATTTCCATTTTGCTGATCACCGAAGGAATGTTGTGGTTTTTTTCGCCTTGTCCGTAAATGCACATGTACCAACGAACGCATTGGCAGCTAAAATATCTATTAGGACTATCCACGAGTTAATTACCAAGCGTTTTCTCAGAATATCTGTATCCCCAGTAGCAGAAATTGCGAGACGTGAGATGTGAGTCGCAGATTTTTCATCACTCTGCAGATAATTTTTCAAAGAAAGAGAAATAAAGAAAGAAAGGGAGGGAAAAATCAAATACAGCTCAATGAAAATTGAGAGAAAATAAATGTCTTTGGTGAGCCAGAGAGTTTTGCTCTTCATCTTCAAAAAAAAACGGAAATTATCCGATGTTTTGTATCTTCATCATACATTTTTAAAATAATTCCCGAACAGATTGGTAGGCAGATTAGCTGAGCGGCGCTGAAAATTGAAAAATAATGGAAATATATTTTGTGATTGGTTTACTTACGATTCTTTCACTCCTGCAGAAAACATTTATGTTGGAGTTGGAAGGGGCTGGCTCCTTGCTTGTAGTAAATGTAAAGAATCGTGGATTCGCTGTTAGGTTAACTGCTTTCAAAAATAACATTTGTTTAAGTTGTAGTAGTCACTAAATGAGTTAATTAAGGAAAATGACTCTTTTCCCCTTTGGGGGTGGGCGATCTTTTTCCCCCTATTATAATGGCTGTTTTTAAAGACTGCATCAAGCATGCCAATGGATATCCGCCTTTTCTTCAGTTTCATTTTTTCTCGATTTTTCGCTTTTCTCTTGCAGTTTTAATTTAAAAGAGAATTCAACTTTTAAAGTTAAAATAACTTCTTTTAAAAAATGAAATAAGTTCATACTAAAAAATAGAAGAAAAAAAGAAGCCCCTCTCACTATTGAAAAAATTACGCAAATTCATGACAACAATAGTTTGATCTTGTGATATTAAAATCACACGAATGTTCTTTGCAATTTTAATATAAATATCGAGTGCTTTAAATTTTCGTATTCTCCATCACATATATCTAAAACCGTATTTGTTTTGAAACATCAAGCCTGTGCGTCCCCAAAAATCGTACGGCCTGTTTGAGACTTCAATCCTATTACATACTGCAATTATTTGATTTATTTTGAAAGGTGGAAATTGCTTCAACTGATACTATTTTAAAATGATTTGTTTTACTTTTTATTTCAATAATAAATTCATTTTTTAAACTGCAGTTACATATTTTTAGGAAAGTACTGAATTTTAAAAAACTATCCACATAATTATTTCATTTGTTTCCAAAGTAAATATTTTTTTTAATACTTGAATTTGATTTTAGGTTTAATAAAGTTCATACACAAATGAATCTAACAATTGAAAACAATAGCTTTTACAGTATAGGAGGACAGAATTACATTCTAATTAACCCTACACTGCATGGTGTTGCCAATTGGCTACATGGACAATTTGTCCTCCTTATGAATAGCAGAATGTAGTCATAAGGCAACTCAATGCATAAAAAGCAAGTATTGGGTATATTTAAAGCAATTATCACCATTTATCCTCCATACATGGCAGCACTGGTCTGTTACATGCTCTTAAATGAATCCATATGAATAGCTTTTAAAATCACTCAAACTACCATGTTTTGAAATTATTTTTTACAATTAAATATTTTTCTCCGTCTTTTTAAAAAATAACATGAATAAAATAAACATTTATCTTTCGTTTAAGATGCGTTTTACATCAAAATAATTGTTTGGAAAAAATCTAGGACATAATACACGTCTGTAGCCATTTGGCAACATTATGCAGTAAGCATACAGAGAACACTTCGATTCATCTCTATAGTTCATGAAGTATGTGCTTTGTTTATGTTTCGCGCTAGCTTCTTTCTATTTTTGAAAGGCATAATATAATCATGCGCACCCAAAAGTGGTACTTTCGGCTGTTTTGCAGTTTATAAGACCTCGCAATTATCAGTGCTTAGTTGATGTTCAACAGAGTGAACAAACAAAAAATAAATAGGGAAAAGCCTTTAAAACGTGTTCATTTTAGATTTCAGTTAGCGCAAACGTTGTGTTTACTTGGACAAGTAAAGTTATTAATAATTTTAAAATATAGTTTTGAAAAAAAAAACTAAAAAATACGCTTTTACAATGGAATGCGCTCATCACGGGTTTCCCTCTGATTTTCAAAACTACTGAATATCCGGTACTTATAATACATCAATATGCAATACAGTTTAGCCTTTAGTATTAAAAATAATATTAAATATATTACTTTTATATTTGCAAAGAACGTAAATTTTATCTTTTATTCAGAGTTACATACATACATACATACATACATACAAACAAACCCACATGTGAAATTAATAAAAGCGTATTAAAAAGAGACCATTAGCTACAGAGGAACTAGTTACAAACCAAAAAAAAAAAAAGAGAAAAGAAAGAAAGCTTGTGCAAGAGAGCCTCCAAAAGACATCAGATTTGACAGAATTGATCATCGGAAAGTACAAGTACATATAAAAAATAATGTAAAATGTCACAATGTAAAGGATTACAAGAGTACAGTGCACCAAATGTTCAATTCCTCTATTTTTTTACAAAAAAGAACTAATTTCAAGGCCATCATTTACAATCATTTTTATCTGTTGAATGCATGGTGTAGCCATTTGGCAACAAAACTATTTTTAATTAGAAAAGGGTGAAAATTTAGAGTTAAATTTTTTTAAATATTTTTCCATGTTTTCTTATTACATTGACAAACACATATATTTTTTTCTACGAAAAATAAAAAATCATGCAGTGTAGGGTTAAGTTTAGTGTAGTGAATTCCTATAGTTTACATATTAATGTAATATACAATTTTAAGAAACATATTTACAATTCATTAAACACAATTTGGTGTTGTATGTAAGTAATCAATCGGAATTTTCTAAATCAATTATTTAAATATTTATGGTTGTGTCATAAAAAAAAAATTTCAGACTCTTCAAAAGTGCTTGATGTTAAGGAGGTTAAGTTTCTCCACTTCAATCAGTATTATTTACCAGGTGTTTTTTGAGAGATTTTGCCAAAGAGCAACTTATCAGCAGCAAATGTGTTAAAAAGTCCTTAAATACTCCACAAATTTTAATTTTAAAAAAGGAGTACGCATCCTGTAAAATGTTTGTGTATTATATGAAAACTTAATCTGCAGCATTTTATTAGTTTTATTTTATTTCCAACTGACCAAATCAGTGTCGCAGACTGGCTAGAAAGTTTCTGGGTCTGTATCTATGTATGTATCTTGCATAACTTAAAAAGGGGTTGGAATAACTTAAAAAGGAGTTTTCACCATAGAAGGTTGAAATTTTTGCATGAATGCTCTAGGTGGGATAGTTGTGAACTTCTCCTTTTTGTTGCATTCATACATTCCAAAAAGGGTCTTTTACACCTTTTTTGAGGCAAATTGTTTTTAATTTCAATGCCGACTTCAGGGATGCTACAGTTTGGTGGCCACTTGGTAACATATCTTCAAGCTTTTGGTTGTCAACTTGGCCATATATTGCCAGAAAAAAAATTCCTGAAAAATATTTAAAAATAGTAAAATGTTGACAGATTATGACTGTAAAAAGTTTTTTCAATTAAAATTTGGTGTAAAGAACAACTTCTAGATCTTTAATCATAGTCGTCACACTAAAATTTTTAGTTGCGAAACATGACAAACTCTTTTGGAACTCTGCCAGATACGTATGTCTATTTGTGTGTGCATGTCAAAATCCTTAAAAATAATGGTTCAAACTGTAAAACTGAAACAGAATTTTAAAATTTTGGAAATAAGTCGATATACTTCTTAGAAATTATTTTATTATATCATCAGGGTGGCCACAGACCTGGAAAACAGGGAAAACCTGGAATTATCAGGGATTTTGAAAATTCTGGTAAAATCAGGGAATAATCAGGGAATTTGGAAACAAATCAGGGAAAATTAAATCAGAACTTCAGTCCATAATATTTCAACACTAAAGTATTAAGAACGATTGCATCTTTGATAATCTAAAGCAGTGGTTCTCAACCTTTTTACAGCTACCGCCCCCCTTTAGGACTGAAAATGTTTTCAACGCCCCCTTTGCGGACGGTTGTGAAACGGAAGAGGGGGAGAAGGAAAGGCAGTTTTCTTGACCGTTTTAACTCTATAATTTTGTCCAAACATATAGCTGAAAAATTACTATAGAGTAAAAAAAACTTATAAAAAAGCATAAGATAGATATTTTTTTTTTAATCGGGCAGTTTTTTCCCTCTGAAAAAACCTCTTCCGTGTCTACGAATCAACCAAAAGCCTACAACTGTTCCATTGAATGAGTAACCGATTTTGAACGTAAATTAGAACAAAAAGGTTTGAAATGATAATGCGCTGTTTTCAACATTTTTATTTGAAAACCAATAAGTATGTTTTGAAAAATACACTGCGTTCAAATAGTTCCCCAAACAGTCCAATCCCAAACCATGTTGCTCTTATTTAGTTGAAACTATGCAATATGCATCCCTCATTTTTATTATACACCTCATTTATTTCATTTTCTCATATTTTACTGCGGATGGTCAACAACAAAGCCGGGCTTTCGATTTTTCCCATACGGGGGGGGGGGGGGACAAAGATTTGAAACTCCCGGCCGTACATGTCCTCCTTAAAGATTATAAATCAAATTTTAATTGGGGGGGGGGGGAAACTGAAAAAAGTCAAATTTACAAATTGCAATATAAGTTCTATTCAGAGAAATTCTTGTTGAGTATTTTATGGCTTTGAAGGTTAGATAGGATATTAGAGTAAAGACGGCGGTTGCTTTGAAAACGGAGTCTTAAAAATGCAGTTCCTTTAATCTTAGGTTTTGTGGTGTTAAGATTTAGATTCAGGTACACCAGTGAAATATTTAAAATTGACGTAATTTTAGCCAAGTTTTGGTAAAAGGGAGAAAAAGATCCCTAATGATTTTTTTTTTTTTCAAAATTGAAAGTTTATTTAAGGCTAACTTTAGTCATGTTAGGGGGTCAGAGCTCCTCTGTTTTCGGTGTTTTCTGAAATTGAGATCCTGAATTTAAACTTTGGTGTTGTTCGGGAGATGCTTTTACAACACAAAAGTCGGTCATGTCTGGCTACCTGACATGACAATCTTTCTAGAAATTTTTAGGTACCTGAAAACGTAATTCCAGGCTCTTGATTAGGGAAAGAGTAAGCGTCTAGTTCAAGATTCCCTCCCGTAATTATTTTTTTAAAAATCATTAGGCTGTTTTTCAGAATGAAGGTTTCCATTGCTCTTCGACAGAAATGTCTAAAAACAAAATTTTAAGCTATGTATAGTTTTGTTAGAGAAAGAGGTGGGTGTACTGGATCTTTACCCGGAAGTTTTTTAAAAGTGAAATTTTCAAAACATTATTGTAAGTTTTTTTTTTTTTTTTTTTTTTTTTTTGCTATCTAAGTTAGTTGAGCAGGAAGGGGTGAGGAATTTAGGGCTTTTCTTCGAACAATTTTTAAATGAACATCAATAAAACAAAATTTTAGGCTATTTTAGATAGTTACGCTATGAAGGTGGGGACCCATCTCTAAAAACATTTTTGAAATTTAAGTGCTATATGCGAGTTCTGAGCTATCTTTGCCCTGATGTCAGGAAAAGGATAAGGGCTCAGAAGATAACCCCAGAAAATAGAGTTTAAAGCTATATCCCTTACCGATCTATGAGAAAAAGCTTTCCTACCGCTCTCGCCGAAAATATGTCCTCTCAATAAAATTTCAAAACACACCCACCGCCCCCTTACCGCCCAAAATTAGTCCACCGCCCCCCTGCCGCCCAAAACATGTTCACCGCCCCTCAGCATCGTCCCACCGCCCACCGGGGGGCGGTATCGCCCCCGTTGAGAACCACTGATCTAAAGCAATCTCAGACACTAGAAAAATTTCCAAAACCGTCGTGAATTGTTCATAAACAAAGACATGAAAAGGTAATAGCAGGTTTCTTTTTTTTTTTAATATGGAGAGTTAAAGGGGATGGGAGGTTTGGGATTTCTTCCTTGGAATATCTCGAAAATGCTAAAGCCTGAAAAAATCAGGCTGTTTTTAGTGACGTAAAACTAGTGGAGGGAGGAGTGGCTCCTTTTGGATAAAATTACAAAACTGCAGCCTTAAAATGCAAAATTTAAGTAATCTTTGGTGAACTTAGGAGAAGGGTTTCAACTATTGTTACCCAAGTAAAAAAAAAATAACTCTGAAGCATTAAACGTTAAATTTTAGGCTACTTTTGAAAAACTTAAAAAGAAGGGATTCATAGACTTTCTGCCAAGAAATGTTTGAAACCAAAAATGGGGTGAGAGGGCAACTATAGGCCATCTTTCATGAGCATAAGGTTGTGGGGTTGTACTGGAAATTTTTGGAGCTGGATTTGCTCGAACTTCCGATTGAGCTGTCTTTCAGTGACAAAAGAGAGGGTATTCATTTGATACCTTCTGAATTTGTTTTCAAGTTGCAGTCGTAAAATTTTAATGTTGTCTTTGTAGCTATAAAGATGAGGTGGGAGATTTTCCTAGAAAAAAGTTCCAAAACTGAAACGTTAAAAACAAATTTAAACTATCTTCTTATGAATTTAAGGAAGGGGTTAGGATGCTCTCTCTCAAAAATGTTTAGAAACTGAATTATTAAGAACTCTAAGCTATCTTTATGTGGCTCAAGCAGGGGGAATTTTGAGGCTTTCACCCAAAAACTTTTCAAAATTGAAAGTGTAAAGCTTTTAGTTGTGTTTGGTGATGTAAATTTTGGAGAGAGGGGAGTCTGTTTAGAAAAATATCTGAACTGGAGGCTTTAAAATTCTGATTTGGATCATCTTTAGCTATAGTAGGCGATTTCATGCATTCTCCCCCTGAATGTGTTTTAAAATAATGAATTAAAAGCCTAATTTTAAGCTGCAATCTTTTGTAAAGTTAGGTGTTGGGTTATGAACTACTGAAAAACTTCCAAAGCTCAAATATGTAAGAAACACTATTTTATGGGTTTTTTTCAGTGACTTAAGGGGACCTCTCTGCTAAAAATAATTTAATTTAAAACTGAAGGTTTAAATCTTTTAAAAATCGCTTGGTGAAGAAATAGCATGGCTTATGCAAATTTGGCCACCTTTGGTGAACTTGGGAGAGGCTTGGGCCTTTTCTCTTGAAATGTTTTTATAGCGGACCTATTAACTTTTAAATCATCTCTAGATGTCTTATGGCTTTGGAGATTTTGTGCAGTCTTGAAAGTTTAATTCTATCTTTTGTGAAGTTGGAAGGAAGAGTAGCAGTGAAAGATGTTCCTCGAAAGTTTTCAAACTGAATTAATAAAAAATTTTGGCTCTCTTTGGAGATGTTGGAAGTTTAGTAAACTGATTTTAAATTTGAAAAACATACCTTTTGTTAGACGCTTTTTAGTGTTACTAAATAAATCAAACCAACCATGTAATTTAATTTTTTGTTAACAAATTAGCAGTCTCAAATGCATTTCTTGTTATTGTTGTTCATTTTAGAAAAATTAATAATTAAGGTCTAAAGTAGTTTAAATAGCCAGAAATATCCAAGTATCAATTAAGAGGAGGAATTGAGCTTCAAGAGGATGGAAAATGCGCCGTACAAGAAATCAGGGAAAATTTTAGTTGGACAGGGAGAAATCAGGGAAAAGTCAGGGAAAAAGATTTTGCTCTTCCTGTGGCCACCCTGATCATTCACTTTGTACTAATTTGTCTTTGAAATAAAACAATTATTATACTAACAATAATTATTAACTTTGCATATAAAAATACCACTAAAATTTTAAAAGCTCAATAAAGCAATTTTAGCATTCCATTGGTTTTTAAAAAATGGAATGTTTTTATTTATTTATGTTTTCTTCTTGTGATTTGATTGCCACTTTAAAAACATTTCTTAGTTTATTTTTGCAAAATTCATTCCTTACGTATTATTTTAGGAGCAGCTGGATTTGCTCCTTCAAAACAAGAACTACAGTCTGTAGTGAAATCCTTAGTCCATGACAAAACACTTCGTTTGAGACCAACTGGAAATAACTTGTATAACCCAATAAAAACGGGTGATGTCAAAAAAGTTGTGCAAATTATAGGTAAGTTTCAGATTTCTTTAAAACAAAAGAAGTGACACTTCCGTGTGATTTTAATCTTGAAATATTTTATAATTAGAAATTATTTTATAATATCATTCATTGTACTAATTTGTCTTTGAAATAAAGAAATCTAATATGTTTGTAATATGTGGCTTACCAGACACTTAATTTCGTAATCAGTTTTTTTTGCATTCAATTGTAGAGAAAGTAATTGCAATATCAATACCAAACATTGATATTTCGTGCAATTTTGTTAAACTGGTATTTGCCATCATAACATTTGAATTAGTAAAATTAACATTTAGCATTTTAGCCAAGGTATTGTTTCCAGATTTAGTAAAACAGCTCCTGGATAATGTGATATACCACTGTTGTTGTCCTTTGCTAATAAAAACTTACCCGATGGAAAGATATTAAAAATAAAAGACTTTTTTTACTTTCTTCAACTTTTTTGCTTTTTAAAGTTTTGAAAATGTTATTTTTATACATAAGCAATGCATGGGTGCAAGATCTTGCAACTAAGACGGATTTCCATCTTGACAAAATTGTTAAGACGGATAATGGAACAGAAAAAAATCAATCTCATTCCTTCAGTTTTTACTTCCAAAAAACAAACAAAGTATAAAATCTCATTTCCAAAAGTGCATTGTAATAATTATTCTGTTCCAAAATCGTACTTGCTTCAGGGCTTGCCGAGCTCTTTTTTAGACCCCTATCCCTTCCCTTCCATTAACGTCATCAAAAAAGGCCTACAACTTCTTTTATATTCTTCAATTTCGAAAAACTTCCGGGGTTCAATACCTTTCCTATCAATATCCAAGATCGTCTAGAATTTCGATTTTGAAGTTTCAATTTTCAAAAGTTGCTTGAGAATAGTTTCTGCACCCCTTATGGTCTCCTATCATTAACAAAGGCTATCTAAAATTTATTTGCTGCTAAAAATAAGCACAGCCTTCCTCCCAGTCTTGACAGGATGTGAAAGCAGCAATATATATTTATTAGTTTTATTTTCTTTACCGGTTTTTTTTGTGCGGGAGGGGGGTTGGGGGGGGGGGGTCAAACATTTTCTGTTTTGGAAGCATGGCAGAACTTGCACCCATGAAGCAAAGTTGTAAATATAATAGATTTTGTTTTTAAAAAAACTATTGCTTGCTAAAATAGAAAAAAATTATATTTAGCTTTGAAATACAATATAACATTTTAACAACAAAATGACATTTTTCAAAGGATCAAAATTACAACCTAGCCGCTAATGATAAACTATTCTGTCTTGTTAAAGTCTTACATGCCTGTATGCCTATTCCTTGTTGAAATGAAATTTTTACTTAAATTATTTTTTTTCCCTACAGCTAATGGAGTTAGTCCAAATTATAGGTTTAAAGCTCACAAGAATAATACTCCTTTGCATATAGCAGCATCTTGTGGTTTTGTTGGAATCATTCATGTATTGCTCCAGGTAATGCTCAAATTTTTACTTTTTTACTGTATCCAGGGCTCGCATTCCCCCTAAAATTCCTAAATTTCCTAAAATATTTCAGACCCCCTAAAATTCCTAAAATTGTACTAAAATTTCGTGGCATTCCTAAAAAAATTAGAAAATTTGCAGGAGCTCTTTAGGCGAACTTAAAATAACTTTCTGAAAGTATTTTATAGCCAAAAGTGAACTTTTTCCTAGATATTTAATGTGATAAATAGACATTTTACAAAATATTTCGCTAAAAATGCATTCTTCACACTATTTTTCATCTGGGGTCAAACTTAAAATTCTTCCACTTAAAAATGAACTATTTTATTTTTAAAATAGCTGTTTCATCACTCTACCTGAATGAAACATAACCTGCTGTGAAATTTTTCAACTTTGAGCTGTTTTTGTGCGTCTAAGCTCGATTAATTGCGAAATTTGCAATCTGTTTGCATCCGCTTCTATAAAACTTGTTCATTTCAGTTTACTGCGTAAATTTACCGCTTGGATATCGTTAATTTTATTCTTACCATTAGTTTGAACTTTGTTTAATTTTCTTTTGTTTATAGATTAGGCTATTAGATGTAGGCTCGTCATTTAATGTCAATCCTGATGCATCTGAATCAGTTCAAACCATGAAGATTCTCAAAAAGTAGCATTAGTTTTTATCAAACTTTGTTTTTGGTTCAAAAAATATTTTGAAAAATTAAATAGATTTAAAATGTTGATAAGGATGTTTAGATAGCATTAGAATTCAGGAATCAGAGAATCGAACAGATCTAGTAAACTTAGGCAACTGTTATAAAAGTATGTGAGTTGTACCAAGCCAATGATTCCTTTTCTTTACTTTCATTTTCTATTCAAAACTAGGGTTATTATGTCAATTATAATTATTTATTATTCTTTTAGTTCTTTAAAATTTTTGCTTAACAGTTTTTCTTTACCATTTGCATACTTTTTCTGCTTTTAAAAATGCATTAACTTATCAAGTCTTAGTTATTGGGATTATGAGGTAGCATATATAAAATTGTAGCCTCGGCTTAATTTGATATTCAGAAATGTTTATGTTACTCCAAATATTACAACTCTTAGGGGGGAAGGGGCAAGCAAACATATGGGCTTTTGACAATACTTAGATATTACGCTATTTGTTTCAAAACAAAGGATTGTTGTGAATCTAAAGAACTTTATCCAAAGGAAACTTTTCTGGTAATTAAAAAACTGAAGAAAAATAGTAACAATCAGGTTTGTTTTTAGATAATCTTAAAACTTTGAAATCAAAGTGCATTAAGCGCAGCTAATAGAATTTATAAAGCTGTGGCATTACTTAATAATGTATGCAGAACATTTTACCCTTTAAGATTTTCTAAAGTTGTCCGGCAATGGAAAATCAATTGTTTTTAGTTTCTTTCATTACAAACATGGGGGGGGGGGGGAGAAAATTACAAACTAAAAATTGTTTTGTGATGAAAAATGGTTTTCGATTCGTAACATTGAATATAACAGACCAAACGGGTTTACTTCACAAAATGTTTTCTGGGCACTGCTGTTTTACTAGATAAAAAAATATATGTATATATAAAGAAAAAACTTAAAAACAAATTTATTGGAAAGAGCGGAAAAAAATGTAAATTTGCAGATTTGTTGAAATAGCAAAAATATTAATGAGTTTAAAGAATGAATATTATCTCTGGGTCTAGTGAAATAGCATTTAAAAACAGCTGTAGTAAGCTGTTGTAGTTAAAACATTATGCAAGTAATTGTTGAACACATTTAATATCTGTAGAAGCTGATCAACGGGAAAAATTCAGATATGTCTATCTTTGAAAGTGAAAATTATGAACATGTTGAGTAGCATTGAAGCATTATTTCTTTTTTGTTTTGACTCTTTTTGTTTTTTGTATCGGAGGTATTTGAATGTTGTAATTTATGCTGTAATAAATAAAATGCATTTTCAGTTTGGTTTGTCGGGTACTACTGTTAGGGACTTATTTATAGTCAAATAAAATCGTAAATTACCCCTAAAATTTTCCTAAAATTTTGTCAAAATGTTCCTAAAATTCTCCTAAAATTTTGAAAAAGTCTACTGCGAGCCCTGTGTATCTTTTAATACATATTCCTTTTCATTGTACGGAAGGAAATGAAAAAGGAAAAACAGTTTTAAATTATACACTGCATAAAATTCTACATCTGCTGGTAATCTGATTTATAATCACTGAATATTTTGATACTGCTTTAATTTCTCAAGGAGTTTCACCCTATGCTTAGTTAACAGCTATTCTATTTCGAGAATTTATTCTGGACTGGCTGCATAGTCCAGCCTTGCATGGTCTAACTTGAAAGTAAAAGAGTCTCAAGTAACGCAGGTTCAACACCAGGGCCCAATCCAGGATTTTTATCTTACTACCTATTTTTGTGAAAATATTTAATCGTCATCCTATTTTTGTGAATATACTTCTTGTTCGCTATTTTTTCACAGCACATTTTAAGTTATTGAATTTTTGACAAAAACTCATGTCATTGTTACATTTATAATCATATTATTAAATAATGCAAAAAGAACTTACATTGTCAAAAAAAATTATGAATTACTAACACCATAAAAAAAGACTAATACTCAAAAAAAAAAAAAAGGTAATAACATGCCTGAGTAATTGTGAAGACTATTTTTCTTCCTTTCATAACAGTAAACAACCTTAAATTCCACTTATCAATAGAAATAAAATAAGTGTTCCATTTATTCTTGAATTTTCCTTTTATTTACATACCCTATTTTCTGGTAGATAAGGTGCAAGGTGCCGCTTATACCCGTTTAAAAGCTGAATTTTAACTCCTGCAGCTTAAACGATGTAAAAGTTTTTTTTTTTTTTTCCAAAGTTCAGTTTGTGTTTAGTTATTGCTTAAGAACAAAACAAATTAGAGTCTGACATCCAAAACCATAACTGCAACGCCCTTGAAAAGATCTATTTTGAAAAAGGTGAAAGCATTTCTGCTTATTCAGATGTTATTTTATTCTCCAAATCATCTGATAAGGAAGTTGAATAAATTAAGAAAAAAAAAACATCAACCATAACTAACAAAAAACAAATAATAATTTAAAAAATGCTGGGGTTGTTGGGCTGTTGCATTCCTGTGCCCGCCTGCCATTGTTGCCGTGTTTTATTTATCTATGATATAAAAACACTGTTTTCAAATCAATGTTACTAATTCTTTGTTTTTGAACGATGTCAATACCAATAATTTTTGTGAAGGTACCGTTTTTGTTATTTTATTTTTGTGAAGGTACCGTTTTTATTATTTTATTTTTGTGAAGGTACCGATAAACGGTAGCAAAATCGGCCTGCATTGGGCCCTGAACACTTGGACTTAAATTTAAAATCAAAAAATTTAGTTTACAATTTCCATCAGAATAATGATAACGGTTCCAAAAATCCCTCTCTAAGATAAAGACGTTAGTCCCTTAAAATTCCTATTTGAAAAAGAGTCATAGCTCAAAAAAAAGCAGAAAATTCTTTTAAAATCTCAATCTGCATTAAACTACTCGGTGAAACTGAGATCCAAAATTTTCTTCTGACTAAATGATTAGAAACATGATTAAAACTGCCATATCAATGAAGATTGATATGGTGCCACCTTGCTGAAGTATTTTTTTTTTTCCTAACTACCACATCAGCCTGAGATTTGAATAGTGTAAAATAATCATATCTTGTCCTACTTTCCTTGCAAAAATTTTGACCATTGACTTCTGTAATTTTGATAAATTTAAACTTCTGAACTATCTCCCCTCTGACTCTTCTTTGCTCAAGGCTATACATATTAATCTTGCAGATAGCTTTGCATCTAGCTGCAAAATGCCCAACTAAACTCTAATTGAACTATTTTATTGAAAATTTGGATTATGTTTTAATTACTAGCTACCTTTTTCAAATTACAAGCATTGCATTTTTCTTATGTTGAATACCTGTAGTTCTTTGCAATGAGAATTTTCTAATAAAAAATATTAAAACTATTGAGATATTTAAAAATCCTTTTGTTTCAGGCTGGTGCTTTAATTGACTCATGCAATGATGATTTAGAAGCTCCTCTATTACTGGCTGTAGATGGGAACCATTTGGCTGCTGTAAAGTATTTAATGTATGCTGGTGCTCAAATGAATGTTAAGGTAAAGATATTCTTCAATCATTGCACTGAAAATAAATGATTTGAAAAACTTTTTTGCTATGTTAAGATCACAGTTATAGGTTACAAAATGTATATTTCAATATATTTTTGTAAAATGTATTTTTTATTTTAAATTATTTTATGAGTGCACTAGCCGGGTACCCGGCCCTGCCCAGGTTTCTGTGGGTGTAGGGTGGTTTAGTGAAACTCATTCATAAATTTCCCAACACTAAAGTGCATATCTATAAACATAATGGCTACTTCTGTAAACAATGGCTATGTTATGGATAAACAAAAAAATAATAATGCAAGCTCAAAAAAAATAGCAAGCTACAAATAATGTTTGAGTAAATAGGAAATGTTATAAGCTTGGTATATTGAAATAAATATATATTTACAGTATCAATCGCACTGAAATTAACCATTTCCAAATATTGCTCGTTAAATAAGTCCCATTATTAGTTTCTATCCTCGTGACAACATTGGTGAGGTGAAAACATCTTATGTACCTAATTTAGAAATTTTTTTGAGTATAAACACTTTCTATTCTCTAACTATTGCCAAAATCAATTTTTTTTATTTCACCTGTTAGCGATTGTTGGCTCAGATAAATATAAAAATCCTTAGAAGGCAATAAATTCCATACTTACTCCAGAGAAGTCTTGGTTCAAAATTTTCAATATGATTACAATCAATATTGTTGCTGCATGGCACCAAATTTTTGCAACAATGGGTTGAAAATTTAATCATTTAATGGGGAAATGACATAAAATTAACTGTTTTCCATAATAACTTTTTTAAACTAAGCTTTTTAGAAATAAATTATAGCTTATCCTGCTCCCTGTTACTGTAGCTATCTACAGTGAAAAAATGGTTAAAATCGGTCCAGTAGTTTGGAAGATTACCCTGGACATACGTTTTCAAAAGTAGTCTTTTATGTATATAGATATAATTAACTTTTACTTGAACAGAAAACTTGATAACAGTTTAGAAGAAAAAATATTGTTCCTGTTCACAACTATAGGATTCTATTTTGGGACAAGTTATGCTCTTTATTTTTATTTATTTATGGTTTTTATTAATTTATTTTATTTTATTTATGGTTTTTATTAATTTATTTTATTTTTATTTTATTAAATAATTCATTTATTTTTCCATGCTGAATTAATTATGAATGCTGACCATTTTACTAATGTCACACATAAACCAGTATTTGAAAAAATATTATTTGTAATTATTATTAATTTATTTATTCATTTTTTAAATTTTATTGTATTTATTTCTTTATTTATTCATTTTTTGTAAGAGAAAAGGACTTTCATTCTTTCTATTCTTAAGATAAATGCTTGAGTTCTTTAAAAATTACTCAAAAACAGCTAATCAAAGAACTGAAAATAACATTTGTTAACGATACAAGTTCTGTAATTTCATCATAATTTATGATTTTGAACAACTTTTTCAAACATTTTATGAGTAAGTTTTATTTTAAGATGTCGCAAAATTTATTTTTATGCATTCAAAGCGGGCCTCTACTCTTCTGTTGTGTGAACTAACTTCTGTCTTTTTATGGAAATGCAAAGAAAGTTTTCCACATTACAAATTATTGGGTATTGAAACTAAAAAGCACACACAGACACAAATGGTTAAACTATCAAAAAATTCGGCAAAGTAGTGAGTATTCAGAAAAGTTAGCAAATTTTTTAAGCTGTAAAAATATATAGATCTTGGTGTATCAAATTAGCTCGACGCATACAAATGATCAATATTTAAGAGTATATACATTATTAGATAAAAAAATTTTAGGTAATAATAGTATTCAAGCATTCTTTTTACTTCCTTTTACGTAGTAAAGGAAGTATTGTGATCACGAAAAAAATTTCACTCAAATTTCGGTCTAAATTTTGACTTTGATCACCCCTGAGTGAATGTCGCGTAGTTTTTTCGACCTGTCAGCACGTGCATATGTACCTAACAACATACAAACAGCCGAAAAATCAATTTCGACCACCCCCGAGTAAATTACGACGAGTTTTCTCGTGACGTCTGTATGTACGTATGTGCGGATGTATGTGCGTATGTGGCTCGCATAACTCAAAAACTATATGCCGTAGAAACTTCTAGCTTGGTATGTAGGCTCTGAGGGGGGTCTAGTTGTGCACCTCCCCTTGTGATTGCATTCGAATGTTCCTAAAGGTGTCTTTTACCCCTTTTTTGGGGTAAATCAATGTTAATTTCAATACAGACTCAAGTGATATGAATTGGCGCCACCACTTGGCGACATGTCGCCAAGCTTTTGGTCGCCAAGTGTTTGACGCCAACTTGGCGACATATCGCCAAGTTGGCGACAAATTTAGCGAAAAAATTATTTTTTGAATTTGGGTTCAACTTGGCGCTATTGGCGATATTTTGCGAAAAATTCACTAAATGATATTAAAATCAGCAATATTTAAAAAAATAACCATTGTAAAATATTTTTTGCATTGTTTCGTGGTAGATTAGGGGAGTAAATATTTGAATTGTTACCTTACTCACTCCAAGCACTTTTTTTAACACTTAAGGCAACTACTAAGAAATTTACACGTAAAAGGAAGTAGTGTGGGGTCCATACCAGATTTTTTTTTTTGTTGTTGTTGTTTAGTTTTTAGTTCATTAGCAATTATGGTAAAATATGTTTTAATCAGTTAAAATTCACATAGATGAAACTAGTGATAAATTTACTTTATTTAAATAAACTTCTGGGCATATTACTTAGTTCTCTTTTGCCTCCCCCCCCCTTTTTTTTTTCATACATAACTTAAAATGTCTGTCTCATGATTTTTTAAAAGCAGCTCCCCTGCATAAAAGTTAATGTGTTATTTGTGGTCAAAGGCTGGTTACCTTGAAATAAAATTAAAAGTTAGCTTTATAGAATCCTGATTAAAGCTTACATTGTTTTCAAAACAAAAGTAAATACAGTGAAATCTGTGTATAACGATACTCAAGGGACCGAGAAGAAATATCGTTATAGACAGATTATCACTATAGACAGTTTGAGCAAGAGTAGATGGGAAGTTGGCTGGGACCAAACCAAAATATCGTAATAGGCAGGTATATCGTTATGTGCAGTATCGTTATGCACAGGTTTCACTGTACTATATTTTTATCAATTTATATTTTTAGTGATTATACTTAGTTAACTTGTTTTCACACCAGGGTCTAAATTACGATGTACAGGTAAAAGTTAGGCATCTTTGGTACTTGGCTTTTTGTTTCAATTACCAAAATTTTCTGTTGTGCATTTTAAAATAAGTACCTTTAGCAAAGTTTGCTGCAAGTACCTTGCTAAAGGTAAGCTGATGTAAAGTTGAAAAAAATGTCAACCGAGTGTAAAATCGTCAAATTTTACACTCGGTTAGTGTTATTTTTATCATCATTATAATCGTCAAATTATTATTACTATTATCTTTTTTCATAAAAAGTGGCATCAAAAATTTTAACTTGATATTCAATTATGGTCATCTCTAAAATTTTTAGTTGTGAAATACGAGTAACAACTGCTTCTTTCAAACCCTGTTTCAAACCAGTAAAATGGCTTAAAGCTTGAAGGGTATCTCTTTAATCTTTGACCCAGGGCCCAATTTCAAGTTTTTCCAGGGGGAGGGCGGCAAAGGGTCCAAACACAATGCAATATCATCGGAAAACATCAAAAACCACGCCCACTTATAAATAAATTCATTGATTTCTCAAAGTCGGGGGGGGAAGGGCTCCCTCTGACCCCCTAAATGACGGGTCTGCTCTGACCTGTTTATTTTGGAATTTGCATGTGATTCATAGGCATAATGTATCATGTAACAGTTACATAAAGTGAGAAAGTTAAGTTAAAACGCAACAAAATGTTCATGTCTTCCTCTGTAATTACTCTTTCAGGATGAGAATGGACTTACTGCTTTCCATAGAGCTACAAAAAATGGCTTTAAAGATGTTGCTCAGTTCCTATATGATACTGGTTGTTTTGATATAAATATTCAGGTATGGTTTTTTTAATTCATTTATTTGTATACATGTATATTTAAACATTTACTGTGTTATCACACCATGCTTGAAGATATGCATAAAAGTCAAGTTTTTAAGTACATCAAAGTTAAAAAAATAAGATTATTGATGCGCAGTATTGCAGTTTCGCATTTCAGTATGAATGAAGCAATGCTACATATACAACAAGTGACCACTCGTATATGAGTGGTCACTCATGCTATAAAAATAAAAGATAAAAAGTCCCATACATACAATTAGTCAGGTCATTCTAAACAGTGTTGACTGCTTCTCATCATAAAGCCAAACCGCCTGGGACAAATTAATACTTGAAGTACACTTATAGGTTGAACCCAGTTGCTCAGTGGTATCTCTTCACACTTCCACACTACAGCCCAGAGTTACGCGCAGTCAACTGAGCCTTTGATCCCTTCTGTAAGTTGATAAAATGAATACTAAGTGAGTTTAGGAACTAAACCCTAGGAGTTATGCTTTCAACTAGCCGCCTAACCGTAACATCTGCCTTACACCCTACAGCCCTACGAAAACTGAAAATGGGCACTGTAGGCCTTGGCCACATGGGCTGTTGCATCATTAGTGTTACGCTTTTCAATTGGATTTTTTTCACACACTTGAAGATACAAGAGCAATCATAATATTTACTAATAGCTTGTAGTATTGCAAAAAGGTATCAGTTTTGATGTTGATTGATAATATAAGGTTTTCTGTTGTTTTATTTTCGATGTTATTTACTTTTTTTTTAAATTATTTTAAACCATTTGTTTCTTTATGCAAAGGATAATGGTGGATGGACTCCTTTAGTTTGGACTTGTGAACATAAGCATATTCTAGTAGTTAGATGGCTGTTGGAGCTAGGAGCTGATCCAAATATTCATGATAAGGTATTTTATAGATGTCTTGATCATTTTAAGCATGCTCCTCTTCCCCCTCCCCCCCTCTTTTTGAATATGGGTCATTCCATGTCAAGTGATCCAACGTTTTTTACCTTACATTTTTTTATTTCTTTCAAATTTGGCTCATCAATTGTACCCCTTGAGGTAATCAAAAGCCTCAATTTTTAGATTTTTATCTCTATTATTTTTTGATTTATGAGACTTTGAACTTTGGAAAAACCCTCGTTTTTCCATGGATAAGGGAACATAAAAGGGACCATAACTCGGCACCAAATACAGATAGAATGATTTGGTGAAAGGCATTTAAAAGTACGTTAGTTGCCACTTAATCTGATATGCAACATGACTAATTTGATAAAAATTTTCTTTTTCAAAAAATGAAATTTAAATTTCAAATTTAAATTTCTCAAAAAACATATAATGAATTTTTTTCAGAAAATTCTCAAAAATTCTTGTATATTTTATCTATGTTTGAACAAATTTTTAGATTGGGATCTCAATGGGATCATATTTTTTTGAATTTTTGAATAAAACTGTATGGGAAAAAAATGATATTTTTTAGATTCTATTTATTTAAATACTAAGTTATCTTGCTTGTGATGGTCTAAAACGTAGTAAACAAACATGAATATGTTTAAAGTGAGCTGGCATGAGCTTATAGATTTGTCATTTTCACCCACTCACCCCTTTCTCCCCCGCACAACCACTCTTTTTTAATTCAAAACTGTTCACAATATTAAAAAAACTCTTTGATACAAAATGAATAGTAAACTTATTTAAAGTTGGTAAATGGGTTTCCTTATAACTAGACAAAGTATCCCCTCCTCCACCCAAATATACCATTAACGCTGTACTATTATGACATCTAACCTGGGGATTGAATTGACTATTATTTTTACTCTAGGTAAGTGAGCTAGCATTAACTTGTAAATTGGTCAGCTCCCCCTCCCTTCCTTCCCGACCCAACCATTTTTTCCCCCAAACTGTTTCAAATGGTAAAAAAAACCTTTTTGATACAAAATGAACAGTAAACTTATTTAAAGTTGGTAAATGGGTTTCCTTATAATAAGGCGAAGTAAAACCCTTCCCCCACCCAAATATACCATTAACGCTACACTAATATGACGTCTCACCTGGGGATTGATTTGAGGAATATTTTCCCCCTAAATATATATTGTTTTTCATATGAAGTCTTTCTTTTTTCAATCCGACCTTCATGAAGTGTACTTCCATTCAATATCTGAATTTAAACTTATGATTCATTTCATCCCCACCCCCAGCACCAATCTTCAATTTTGGAGGAAGAAAAGAAACGGTTCGCACCAAGATCATAGCAAACAGCAAAATAGCACTGTTTCCCCTTGTTCTCATAATGTTTTCCCATTATTTTAACACAAAACTGAAAAGAAATCAAAGTATAAGGTTATATGTCAGTCCCCATCACTGCCTTTCCTTTCTCTTATTGGACAAAGCTAATAGGAAAGCGTAACAAACAGAACAAACTGAAACACTACCAGACATCAGTAGAGACTAAGGCTTTGAAATGGGGTTAGGCAGGATGATAAAAAAATAAGAGTTTAGAGCGGGAAGGTAGGAAAAGGGGAGGACCAATCTGCACAGAAGTTGAACAACATGAAAGGTTATGATCAAAAAAGCAGTGTTTGTTTAATATATGTATATAGATATATCTTGCTGCATTACTTTCCTTTACAACAAAATGAAAAATAACACAAACAATTAAAAAAATTAAATAACAGCTGCACACTAGATAATGTGGGAAGATAGTTATGGGGACACAGACATATGATCTGATATTTTGATTTATTTTCAGTTTTGTGCGAAAAGAATAGAAAAAACGATGAGAACAAGGAGAAACAGTGCTATTTTGCTGTTTGCTATGATCTTGGGGCGACCTATTTATTTCCTCCCTTCAAAATTGAAGATTGGTGCTGGGGTAGGAGATGAAATGAATCATAAAGTTAAATTTCAGATATTGAATGGAAGTACACTTTGAAGTTCGGATCGAAAAGAAACACTTCGTCTGAAAAACAATATATATACCTAGGGTGAAAATAATCCTCAATTCAATCCCGAGGTTGGACGTCATATTAGTATAGTGTGAATGGTATATTTGGGTGGAGGAGGGGATACTTTGTCTAGTTATCAGGAAACCCATTTACCAACTTTAAATAAGTTTAATATTCTTTTTGTATCAAAGAGTTTTTTTTAAAAAAACATTTTGAACAGTTTTGAAAAAAAAAAGTGGTTGTGCGGGGGAGGGAGGGGGGGATGAACCTGACAAATCTATAAGCTCATGCCAGCTCACTTTAAACATATTCATGTTTATTTACTACTTTTTAGACCATCACAAGCCAGACAACTTAGTATTTAAGTAAATAGAATCTAAAAAATATCATTTTTTCCTATACAGTTTTATTCAAAAATTCAAAAAAATATGATCCCATTGAGATCCCAATCTAAAAATTTGTACAAACATAGATAAAATACACACAAATTTTTGAGAATTTTTTGAAAAAAATTCATTATATGTTTTTCGAGAAATTTAAATTTCATTTTTTGAAAAAGAAAATTGTTATCAAATTAGTCATGTTGCATATCAAATTAAGCGGCAACTAACGTACTTTAAAATGCCATTTACCAAATCGTTCTATCTATATCTGGTGCCGAGTTATGGTCCCTTTTATCTTCCCTTATCCATGGAAAAAACGAGGGTTTTTATCCATGGAAAAAACGAGGGTTTTTCCAAAGTTCAAGGTCTCATAAATGAAAAAATAATAGAGATAAAAATCTAAAAATTGAGACTTTTAATTCCCTCAAGGGGTACAATTGATGAGCCAAATGTGAAAGAAATACAAAAATGTAAGGTAAAATTTTTCTCAGATTTTGGATCACTTGATGTGGAATGACCCATATGATCTATTCTAAGTATGGCATTCAAATAATCAAACTTTTTCATGATTATTTAAATGACCTACTTATTATCATTTGGTTGAAATATATTCAGTGAAATCCAGTGCATGTATTCTATTGAACAAAAATATGCATTAAGGAGCGACCTTTTTTTTTATTATTTATTTATTTTTTTATTTATTTTTTATTTTATTTATTTATTTATTTATTTATTTTTTTTTTTGACTATTCATTATTTTTTCGACATAAGCTGATTTTTATTATTTTTTTTCCCTCAATTAATAAAAGTTGGTCTAACTTAGGTATCAGTAACACCAGCAAAAAGAAAAAGACTTTTACTTAAGTTGCTATACTCTAATCACTAATATCCCATATGATAATTTTTTAAAGTGCAATTTAATGCTTCTAATATTTAACATTAAATGTGTCAATAATGCTTTTCTCCTACAGTAACTATCCAAAATGATTCTTTTTCAAGGAATGTGCTGACATTTTTTTTCCTCCCTACTTATTGCAAAATACAAAATAACCAAAAAACAATATTTCTCTTGAATCCTATTTTGAAAAGACACCTGTTGTGTACTACTTCTGTTTGCATGTAGTATTAGTTTTCAAAGTTTCAGGACTTAAGTCATTTTCATCTCTATCAAAATCTAGTTATTTCTCAGAGTTTAATTTCCATGCACTAAAGTGGTGCCTCCTGATACCAAAACATAATTAATACTATTAAAATCTGTCCGTGTCTGTCTGTCTGTCTGTCTGTCCGTCTGAAGCTTGAACTCCTCAAAAATCGCTGAGCGTAAAGAATCAAACATAATACCATTCGATTCGAAATTTTCTAAGGAAGACAATAAGACCAACCGCGTAATTGTACGACGTTAATTAGCTGTGATATTAATTAAAACGTTAATTAAATTCTTTGCACTTTTAAAATTCCAAGACATTAATCTCTTTCCGTTGCCATTTTAAATTAAAGCGTTAATTAAATTATTGAACCATTTAAAATCGTCTGAAGCTTGAACTCCTCAAAAACCGCTGAGCGTAAAGAATCAAACATAAAACCATTCGATTCGAAATTTTCTAAGGAAGATAATAAGAACAACCGCGTAGTTGTACGACGTTAATTAGCTGAGATATTAATTAAAACGTTAATTAAATTCTTTGCACTTTTAAAATTCCAAGACATTAATTTCTTTCCGTTGCCATTTTAAATTAAAGCGTTAATTAAATTATTAAACTATTTAAAATTCCAAGACTTTTATTCCTTTCCGTAGCTATTTTAAATTAAAGCGTTAATTAAATTGTTGAACTATTTAAAATTCCAAGACTTTTATTTCTAACCGTTGCCATTTTGAATTAAAACGTTAATTAAATTATTGAACTATTTAATGATCCAAGACTTTTATTTCTTTCCGTAGCCATTTTAAATTAAAGCGTTAATTAAATTATTGAACTATTTAAAATTCCAAGACAGTTATTTCTTACCGTTGCCATTTTAAACTAAAACGTTAATTAAATTATTGAACTTTTGAAAATTAAAGGGTGTTATTTCTTTCCGGTGTCATTTTAAATTAAAGCGTTAGTTGAATTATTGAACTATTTAGAATTCCAAGACATTTATTTGTTACCGTTGCCATTTTAAATTAAAACGCTAATTAAATTATTGAACTTTTTGAAATTAAAGAGTGTTATTTCTTTCCGTTGTCATTTTGAATACGTGTTACAACAAAGTTCTAACAATTGTTTTTGTTCTAATTAATGACTGATATTTTTTTTCTCTGGTACCATTTTGAAAATGTGTTTTTAAATAAAATTGCAGCTGCTGTTTTTAGCAGGGACTTTTTATTGGCTACGATCCAAATATTAAAACAACTTTTTCGTTTAAAATTTTGCAATTAATTTTACAGGAAGAAAGCGGTTTGGAAATAGTTGTTTTTGGTTTATTTAGGAGGAATTTTATTTTTTATTTAGGAAGAGTGCTAAGTATGCACTACTAGACATCGTCTTTATTTCTGAGGAAGCATGTGCAAATAATTCCATTGACTTTTTGATGCAGGAAATCTTTTTAGAGCGCCGCTTTAGCGGGGAGTAGTTTGTCGAAACTTTCCTCGCTACTGTAAAGGCGAGCCGCCCTGGCGGCGAGTAGGTTGTTTAAACTTTCCTCACTACTGTGAAGGCGAGCCGCCTTGGCGGCGAGTAGTTTTCTCACACTGCCTTCAACACATTAAAGCCCGTGCAACGCCGGGCCACACAGCTAGTGTATACAAATTACGGATGCACCGATTAATTGGGCACTTTGCCAATTATTTATAATCTGCAAAATTTTACCAATTAATCGATGGAAAAATATTTTTTAAATCAATTCTTTTTAAGTGTACCCACACCAAAAAACTTTTATGAATTACTTTATGAGCAGTAAATAAATGTAATTTTCAACAAACATTACTATAACATGTAGCATGAAAGAGTTCAGAGTAAAAACAAAACAAAGAGTCCAAAAAGTACGTAAAACTTAATGAAATGTTCTTGCAATTGATATTCTCATGACACTATTAGGAATAATCAAATTCTAGGACTTTAAAATTAGAATGCAAAAAGCTTGAGTGTTTAATTTCATTTATAACCAGCCCAATTTTGCCGATTAACTAGGGGGGGGGGTTAAGTAAAATTGCAATAAGTATGCTTTGAGCAATAAACTACGATGAGTAATTTTATTGAAAAATATTAATAATTTTCTGGAAATGTAAGCATAACATATAGTATGTAAGTGTGGTGAGTAAAATTAAGACAAATAATACACGAAACGAAATATATAAATATTTTCCTCACCGTCCAAATAAGTCATTAATGATTTTTTCTGTTTTGAAAAAATAGGTTAATAGGTACATATACATATAATTTTGCAACAGCTTTCATGTGTCAATACTTTTCTCCTTTAATATAGTGCTTGTAGATAACCTTCAATTTTTCAGAAGGAATTAAAGTCTCCGAATTCAGTTCTAACTAATAATTAAAAAGCAAATTTAAATAAAAAGTGCTCCTCGATCATCGTGCGCAACACACCCTCTCCCTAGTTTTTTTTTTTCAGGTAACTTTATTAGCAATAATAGGAAAATTGGCGCAAAGGAATTGAATAAAATTGTGAAATTTGAGAAAATTTTTATAATTGAGAAAAATAGATAGCATCTAAAAAAACAATCAGTAACTTCAAAAAATCAAAATTGTAAAAAAAAAGACAGTAATGGTGAAATGGATATTATTAAAAATAATCATAATGATTATTTATTAATCAACTAGGACCGATTAATCTGCCGATTATCAACAGCCAATTAATCGATAATTGATCAATTTGCTTATCGGTGCATCCCGAATACAAGTTTGTATTGCATATTCCATGTCCAATTGTATTGTTCCTATAATTTTCTCTAATACTCTAATAATTTTCTCTAATAATCTTAAAATTAATGCTTATATATCTTTTGTAATTTTCGCTACTACCGGTTTCATAATTAGTTGTACTATAACATAATTATTGAACTGTAGTATAAAGATCTAAATCAAAATATTTTACATGTTTTATGACAGGAAGAAAATACTGCTTTACATTGGACAGCATATTCTGGGGAAAGCAAGATTGCAGAGGAACTATTGCATCATGGTTGTAACATCAGTTTTGTGAATCAACGTGGAGATTCTGCTTTGTAAGTTTCATGGGTTTCAATCAGTCTAATATTTTAGTAAAATAATTTGTTTTAATAAAAATAAAAACTCTTGATGAGGCCAGTTTTGAAAATTTTTTGTCATTTAGTTTCATGTTATTTTATGGAGAAGCTTTATTAAAGTATTTTAATGAATTTAATTTCTATTTCTTTAATTGCAAATCTAGTAGTTAAATTTAACAATCACAACTCGTCAAGTGTTGAATATTAGAAAAAATGAGTGGATTTTCCGGGAGACTCCCAGATTTTAAAAATTTCTCCCGGTCTCCCAATTTTTGTTTAAAATCTCCTGCTTTTATAAATCTCTCTCTCTCTCTCCCCCCCCCCCCCCACCCCTCAAAAAAAAGTCCCTTATTTTAGCACGTTTACTCTATGCTTTGAAGATTTCCTACTTAACTTCAAAGTTTAGCAAATTGGATCTGGCAACGTCACTTCTTGTTTACGTTTTTAATCTCGCTTCGTGCATCTACTAATCGTCGTTAGGCCTAGTATCTTTAATTAGTGATGTCAGCCAACAAAAAACCAAAAAAGTACCTGCAAAGCTACAAAGCAGCACATAGTTCCGAATTTTCTTGTTTGAAGAAATCTAACAAGAGTGATAATCATCTTTTGCACGGCGTGTTGTGCTGACTTCAACATTGCCCATGCTGGGAGAGATGACATAGTGAATCACTTAAACAAAAAAGAAGCACATTGAAAATTTAACAAGTGTATCTGAGCCTAATAAAATTGAAATTTTTTTCCAAAAAACTTCTGATTCCAAAGTCATTCGTACAGAATGCTTAATTACAGCATTTCTCGTGGAACACAATCTTCCATTGAGTTGTGCTGATCACGTTGAGCCATTGTTACGAAAAATTTTCCCCAATGAAGAAATTTCCAAAACGTATAGTTGCGCCCGTACAAAAACGACCGCTATTATCGGACCCTTTGCGGCTGAAAGCAGATTTAATCTTATTGAAAATTTTTAAAAAGTTTCGTTTTGCATTGCTACAGATGGAAGCAACAAGAGATAGTAAATTCCTAGTTTTCTCTCAATAACACATAAAAATGCGACATTCATCTGCAACAAAAAAATCTACTGGATTTTTTTCTAGGAAGGTTGGCAGGTATGGCTGAAAAATATATCTTCAAAATGAGTAGTTCGCTTTACGATAATCCCCTGCCCCCAAAAAATTAGTAATAATTATAACTGAATGATAATAATAATAATTAAATTTTAAAAACATATCTGCTAAATCATGTTATTGTGCTGTCTAAAAAGTTTCTCCTTGAGTCATGCAGTTTTGATTACTAAAAATAAGTTTGCCCACAACTAAATAAATTTATATTCTGTATAGCAACTTTGATTTTGAAATAGTCTTCTAAATCTCTTCCTCAATTAGTTTAGGCTTGTAAGTTATGTTAAAGAATTTCGTTTTGATAGCTTGAACAATTTTCTGAAAATAAAATTAATCGCTTTTATATTATTAGTTAATAGGAAAGTGATTTGGAATTCATTCTCTCCAACTGTTAAAGACACATTTCATTGAATTTCTACTATAACCTCGCTGTGTTATTAAAATATGAGATAGCTGGTAAAAACAAAAAGGAACAATTTGTTTCCAAGATGTTTCATAAAAGTCGTGAATTCTCCACAGATCACTCTCACTCAGGTTTTCTTAAAGTGAACAACAGCTTCTACAAAAGAATTGTTCTTAAGCAATTTGAAAGTCTCTTGAAAGAAGCTTCTAGAATGTTCTTTACAAAATAGCACAATCCATCCCCGAGGGCACTCTTACAATCATTGGCCTTGGTATAGCTTAATGTCTGTGTTAACAAACTAAACTATTTTAGGACTAAATCATTTTAAAGCCATTATTAAAAAATTAATTTTATTACAACCGTGATTATCTCTCTCTCTCTCATTGCACTATAAATAGTTTCTCTTATTTAAATGCTTCGTATAAATTATGCTTTTTTTTATGTAAGTTATGATATTAAATCCATGTATGTTTCTCTCTTTAATTGTAGGCATATTGCAGCACGAGAAAATAATTTTGATTGCGTTAAGTAAGATTTTATTTTCGTTTGGAATGAATATACCTTTTTATTAGTTTCTATTATACTTATATAATTGCTGTTATTTAATGTGTGTAAACTTTTTTAGATTGTTTTTGATGAGAGGTGCTGCATTAGACACAAGAAATAAGGAAAACAAGACTGCTATTATGGTAAATAATTAATATTCTTTCCTGGCCAAAATTTTTATTCCAGTGAATTTTCCTTTTCATATTGTAATGTACGCATGCAGTTGTTGACCAATTATGTAACTGCAAAAAAAAAGGGACCGACTGGAGGGGGTTTTTTTCGGCGTCAGCAGATTTGTCTTTTTGTTTACATTTGGTCTTCCTCGATCGACTCATATCAGGAGCTAAACATAGAGTACAATTTATAAATAGACAATTCATTGCTATGAAAGTACATTTGCAGATAAGCACTGTGGGGAGGAGGGGGTCGGAAAAGATCGTTTTTGATTGCAAAAGCGAAAGGACTTCTTTCTTTGTGAAACGCAGTCGCCATATTTAGTCATTTGCAAGATAGTAGATCGAATATTAAATGCATAATTTTGGATATATTTAGTTAATTTTTTTTTTAGCTTTGGTTTAGATTTATTTGTATAGTCGAGAAAAAAAGAATATTTTATAAAAGCAAATGTACGCTGTCTTACACTCTATATTGATATTTATGCTCTATTTTATGTGAGTGTCAAATGAAATAGTTAAAATTAAAGTCAGGGAAAATTGTTCGCAAAAGTCGTGGATTTGAAAAGTCCAAATCGAGCAGATACCTTGTATTAAATATATTACTTTAATATTTGTAAAGAACATTAATTTATCTTTTATTCAGAGTTACATACATACATACAAACAAACAAATCCACATGTGAAACTAACGTGTGCAGATTTGTTTTTCAGTTGTGTGTACTTTTATTTATTGTTTTTATTCATGCAGTCTTGATACATATTTCAGCTTCAATTCAGATTTGAAAATAATTAAAACTACTAATTCATGCAGTAATTCAACGTTATGAAAACTGTTTAACTGAGAGAACCATATCAGTGCTTTAAACCATATCAAACACATGTCTATGATTTTTTTTTCCAGTGTTGTCAAGAACGCTCTGCCTCGTGGAATATTCTTAATCAAGCTTTGGGTTTTGCTAAGTTAGGAAAACTACCTGCTGAGCAAAATGTTGTGTTTAAGTAAGTGAAATGCATTTTATTGACATACTCCATTAATATGTTTCATATTTTAATTTGATTTCTCCTTACAATATCAATCAAGTGTTTTTTATTGCATAATGACTGTTGTTTATAATTTTTCTTGTGTCATACTTGCTTTATTTCTGAATAGCATCAGGTAGTAGTAAAACCAAAAGGTGTTAAAATTTTTCTTCTAAAAATCTTTTTTTTTTTTGGGGGGGGGGGCATAGTTTATAAACTCCAATTTTTTAAAATTTGGCCATTGGATTAGGAATGAGCTCTGTTTCTGAAAGAACAAAAAGTGAATTTTTTTTCAAGGTAGTTTTTTATGACTTTAACTCTAGAAAGAGAAGGCTCCTATGTAGCCCACTCTCTTTATTTGTTATTTAGTAATCCCAGTTATAATTTCTCTGAATCTTTCTGCTTTTTCAGTGTGGTCCTATTTTTGGGTTTATTTAATACTCTAGTTTTTTCATATATTCCCTTAAGAGTTGATACACATGTGTTTCCCAGCTCAACTTAATATGTATTTATTTATGGTTCTTTTATTTAGAGATATTTCTCGAGGCACTGAGTTTTTCCCTATTCAAGCTGTAAATGAAGTTGATGATGAAGAATTTATCACTGAATTTCAGTATGTTACGAGTTATTGTGATAGAACTGGTGTCGATATCGTTCGAACTGTAAATAGCATGAGGGTAAGAATTTAAAGACGTGTTAATTGTATTAAATGAAATATCCATTTAATTCAACTGAATATTTTTTTTTTCATTTACTTTGAACCAAATTCATATTTTGTTAAAAAATGCTTAGTTGAAAATAAAATTTTCAGAAAGTTCTAATGCCTGTAGTATTGCGAAACATTTGAATTGAACAAAATATTTTATGATGCAAATGCCTACCTAAAATATGATTCTATCATTCATTCCTACTAATATGTGATACAATTAATGTTCTCACATTCAAATTATAAAAAGTACATTTGTTTTAAAATGCAAACTTTTTTAATCAAAGAGTAAATGCCTCGTTTAAAATAGCTAAAATTATGTTTTACTTTAATTAATGTAAAATTAAGATTTTATTTGCTGTTCATTTCCAACAGGCGTAACAGTTTTTCATAAAATAGCTTGAAAACACTAGAAATATGTGAAATTCTTGTTTTATTTCACAAACTTAATGAAGAACCTGGTCTTTTCTACAATATAATGCAGTCAAATTTTGAAAATTTCCAGAAAAAATATTGAAATAGTAGTATTTTTTCTGTAACTGGTTTATCTTGTAAGATACGTTCGTTGGAAAGCTTGAAAACCATCATATAAATACTGCTTCTGGAATTAAATGTATTTTAAAATTAATTGTATTTTATAAAAGCAGAGTCCATGTTCTTCAAAACTTCATGCAACGAAACAAGGACCTTACATGAGTAAAAATAGACAACGTTTAAAAAGTACAAATAAATACAAATAAAAGATTTTAAAAACTCTGCAAACAGCTGATTCGTTGCTATAAACTGCAAGCCCCATCATCAGTGCATAAAAATCAAAATAAAAATACAGGTTTACATTTAGGGTCTCTGCAGGCTGGTTTGTGCAGCGATCAATGATTTTTTTCAAACTGGAATTGCCCTACTTGAAACAACATTTAAATTTGAGAAAATTAGGTGTGTGTTGTTCACTTTAGCGCAATATTCATCAGTTGTTTTTCCTTCCCTAATGTATTGCTTTCCTATTTTTATAATTTTGTAATTAGCAATTCGATCATAAGATTTTAATTTATTCTTCTTTCAGTTCTGCGATTGCACAGATGATTGTTTATCAGGTATATGCGTATGTGCCAAGAGTTCTAAAACCGTGTATGATGAGGTATGTAGATAATTGTATTGTGAAATTTCATTTGCTTGATAATTTCTGAATGAACTGATTTTTTTCTGCTATTAGTTTTTCTATTTGCTTTAATATATGTTTTCTTCTATAGAATGGCTGCCTAGTTTGTGATTTTGATAATGATACTTCTCCTATTTTTGAATGCAACAAAACTTGTCATTGCCCAAGAACATGTTCTAATAGGGTTGTTCAAAAAGGTATAAGGTATGTGTTATTTTTTCTAGATTTTTAATTATTTTTATTATTCATGTACTTTAATTTTTCAATGATTGAAATTTAGAAATCATAGTTGCTTTCATTATGAATAGTCTAATAATGTTGCTTGTCTGAGTTCAAACAGCTCTTATTTTATAAAAAAAAAAAAAAAGTACTTGATTTTGACTGAGCAAAATGAAAGAGGATGCGACAAAATAAAAAGGACACTCTTCCAAAAAAAAAAAGCAGGTGTCCCAGAATAGACCTATTTACAAATTGTTTATCTATAAAAGAACTCTACAAAATATTACTGTCCCAAAAATTTCAAAAAAAATCATAAATGAAAAAAATTGCCTTTCAATCACATGTGTCAAAGTGAGTATCTATGTCTGAGTGAAAATTTCTTAAATAGAAGAAAATTATCCACTTATGGCTTCATTCTCTTTCAGTACTTTAGAATTATGAACTGAATGTTTGGGCATTAAATTATCATTCTGCTATCAGATAAGGTTACACAATAGCCAGTTCAATATGTCATATACTTCCTTGGAGACAATGACCTTGAACTGTTTATGTGTTTGAGTGGATCTTAAAGCATTCTTGAGTGACCTTAAATCCTTAAAAACTCTTTAATTCTGATTTTCCATATTGAGTATGAAACCTGTTGAAATAAGGCTACGAGGTGTTTTCACTATTTGTTTTATCCTATCCTTAACTTAAGCGAACTATTAAATGTTTGCTTTGTAGAATTATTTTTAGAATAATGAAGAGCTTTGTCTTGAATATCCATTCACAGGTCCTCTTTAAAGGAAGAAAAATCTGGTGTTTGTTACTGTTATGAATGTAGTATCATTGTATAGAAGAGATATCAAATGTAATGTTATAACATATTCAGTGAGGGGCTTTTTTATTTCTTAATTAATAAAATTAAAAATATTTTAACATGATTAAAATATTTAAATGTATAGTTAACCTGTCTTGGGGTTTAAAATAAGTATATACAAACAAATTATAAACCCACTAAATGGTTTTAATGCAAAATGGTTATAAAATTAAAAATTCTCAACATTGTTTTAATTATCTAAATCTTTATTATATTTACTGATTGCTACATAGTTAAGATCACTTGAAGAACTCCACCCTGACCCCTCTGCTTTTTTGGTACTCTATTATCCCTGAAAAGCAGTAAGGGCTTAAAAATGTGCATTACCTGTAATGTGTTAGCCTATGGATGATTTTTATATACCTTGAGGTATTGCTGTTTAGTAACTTTAAATAATTTTGCTTCCTTTTCTAAAGGTTCCCATTACAACTTTTTCGTACACACAGTAGAGGCTGGGGTGTGAGGAGCTTAAAAGATTTGCCAAAAGGTGCTTTTGTTTGCGAGTAAGTATTAATTTAATTGTCCTGATTTGAATACACTTCTTTAATTCTGATACTGTTTTAAACTTTTTCTCTCAGTTAAAAGCATAAGAAAACTCTTTGTCCTTTTAAACACTTTTTTTTTTAAATTAACAATGTAACGAAGCAATCATGTTTACTTCATATGATACTTTTCTGCTTTTTTATTGTTCTTGGTTGAGTTTATTAAAAACTCAGTCCTCGTAAAATACAGGAGTTCCGCAGACATTGGCTCTTTGCCCTTAGTATTCGTGAGGAAATGTTAAAAGATCGAAAAAAAAATTTCAACATCCATACAGGAATGCATTTCAGGCCTCCTGCTTATTGCTATCAACTTGTTTTGCGTTTTTTCAATCAAATGTTTGAGAATTTCATGTTTAAAATTTATTATCTGTGTTCAACATTTATGAATTTCAAGTTATTTAATTTGTATTTACCATATGATTTTTTTTTTTCAGAATTTTTACTGAATTGAGTATTTTTTAAGAGCGCAAAATACTGTATAAAGATGAAAAGAAGGGGCATTGTACAGTCGAAATTCAGTATGTGCGTTAAGTTCATGCGTCCAATGCTAAATAGATGGTTATATAGAGATAATAACCTATAAGTAAGCTTGCAAGTACAGTGCAATGTACTAACAATGCTGTGTTTGTTCACACAGCTATACAACTTCAGTATTTTTTTCATTCCATTTGGCTCACATGTTTGATTTACATTTATGTCAACAAAAATCATTTAATTGTTTATAAACTCCTGATGAAATGGGAAAATGGTTGATACGAACTTAATGAAAAAATGTTTATGATATAGAACAGGGGTATTCAGCCTTTAACATCTCGAAAAACCTTTTGATTAATGAGCAAAAAGAAATAGAATATAAAGGCTTTATTCTATCCAGATTCACAAAATTATTTTTGCGTCTTCTTATCATCCTAATACAATGAACGCTGAATAATTGAATCAAGTGCTTCAATGAACCAAATCCTCAAAAACATAACAAAATCCTGCTTTAACGTTAAGAAACTGCCAGGTACTTAAGTAAAACACGTCGCTTAAATGAATAACTAAGTCTTTTCCCACTTGCATGTGGTGTATCCATGAGGTCTTTTTTCTTTGTTGTTTTTAGTAAAATAAGAATTTTTTACTTATTATCATTATTGTAACATGATATTATAGAAGCCATGAAAAAATAAGGATTAATGTCATGTGCATCCACAAAAAGAATAGTTTAACTATCGTATCAGGGCGATTTCTTAATGAAAATAAATGAAAGTTTGCTTACCAGTTGTCTTTTTAAAATAAAAATAATTTATATTTTTTATGGTAGAATACGAATAGAAAATTGCAACATAACACTGCAACAAATTCCGGGGTATGGAAAATATAGCAATTTTTTCATTGAAAAAAATCTTTTTCATAGACTCATAACTTTTTAATATAGTGAAACTAGAGAAACTTTTTTTTTACATATGTTTCGGTAGACAAAGGAAAAGCACGTTATTTCCAAATGAGCAATATAAAAAAAGTGCAATGTAACAAGAAGTTACTGTTGTTAAATGGGGGGGGGGGGGGGGTAAGCATTGCATAAGTTTAATGAGTGTTATGGAAAAAGTCAGGTGGAAAGAGACATTGTGTTGACTAAACTTCTGTTCTCTTGGCTTTGTCACCAGTATCATTAACATTGAACAACGGGGTACGAATTCTGAGGACTACAGGTAGCCTTACGACATTTAAAAAATATTTTCTTGTCTAGTTACTACCTATTTTTTTGCAATCAACAGTAGATACATTTTTCTAAGCGAATCAGTTAAAGTTTGAATTTTGCAATTAATTTTTCATGGTGTTTTACTATTAAGTTCTTTAAATAATCAAAGATTGAATATCTTAGGTGAAATGCAACTTTTAATGGTACTTTATCTTGTTTGAATAGAAATAATTACACATTGTTGCTTTATTAAATCGGCCATATTATTGGATCCTAAGGCTATGACTAATGAACAAAATCCACAATATTCTTTTACAGCATTTAATGTTTTTTGAAAATTAAAAATTTTGTCATTTTGACCAAGGAAATTTTGTTCCTTTTTGGGACCCCTGCCAAAAGTTCCAGGAAAGAAGACCTCTAATGTAGGACACGCATCGCTGAAAGGAATTGTACACTTACAATCACTCTTTTATTTCATGTTATGCTTCTTATTATTTAATTCACTTTTTCTTTATAAAGAATTTTGACGGTTACTTAAAGTACTTTCTACCTTGATTTAAAATCTGCTCTCTAAACATGCTATGTGTATCATTTATATATACTTCTTTTTGAAGGTATGTTGGTGAAATAATCACAGAAAAAGAAGCAGAAGAGCGAGGAAACGACACTTATTTTTTTGATCTTGAAAGTCAGGTACGTAATATTCCCCCCCCCCTCCCTCCCCCTCCCCATATAATTTCTCAGATTTTGGATTTCTTGAATTCATGGGTAATGTAAAGCTCTATGATCATAAATTTTATTATATTTACTTTTAACCTTTAGAAACCGGGCAGTACACATGTAGTACCATAAGTCATTTTTCTTCAGAGGACGAGGTTGAAATTTTCACTCGAACCCTTTAGAGCCAGGGATTTTTTCAAGGTTTCATACATCTGGTACGACAGTTTATACCTTCTCTTTTCAATGGAAGAGAAATCTCTGGTTAAACTGTTGTACTACCTGGGTAGAAAGAAAAATTTCTATATGAACAGCGCAGATCTAAAATGTTAACCTCTTCGGCACCAGGAATGTACTTGTGGTATGTTTTTCTTGCGGAAGAAGTCAGCATAGCCATTGGCTATTCAGTGACTTCAGAATTTTAAAATATCTAGAGATACAATCTTATTTAAATTTTTTAATTTTTAATCTAAAAAAAATCTTGAATTTAATCTGTGTCTATAATTCCATCAAAAATATAAAGTTGAGCAATAGTTTGTGTTGTACGTGTTCTCTTTCCCAATAATTACAAAGAAAATACTATTCAAATAGCGGATATTAATTATAAGAGCTGTGAATTCTTTACTCATCAACTTTTTGAGTATGAAGTTGGGTTTTTATTTTAATTTATAATATAGTTACTATATAGTATTATCAGTATTATAAATATTTTTAAAAGATATTTTTTGAGAAAAAAGTTACTAATTTTAGAATTTTAAGAACTGCATGGAACATTTCTTTCTCTGGGATCGTCAGTCTGGCTAATTATTCACAAATAGTTTTTGCATCACCAAAGTCTTTTATGATTTTCTAAGCTACTTATTTGAAAGTGTGAGGGTTGAATGAAATATGCTTTGAAATATTACACATTGCAATTTTGGTTGTGTTATAGTGTATATGTATTCTCAAAATCGTATTCAATTTTAGGATGAAGAGTATTATGTCGATGGGAGGTACTATGGAAATGTTTCAAGGTTTTTCAATCATAGCTGTGAGCCAAATTTAGTGGCTAAAAAAGTTTATATTGATCATCAAGATTTAAATTTTCCTCGAATAGCATTTTTTACAAAACGAGCTACAGTAGCTTATGAAGAGCTGTGGTAAGTTTTTATCAACACTGTATTTCTATCATAATTTTGATTGCATTACATTACTTTTCTTTTATTCTGTGCTTGATTTTATTGCCATGAAACATTTCAGATGAACATAGCTCAAATGCATTTTGGGATTATATTGGTGTTTTCACTATGATGAATTTTATCTTTAAAATAATGTTTGTTACAGCAGTTAAACCGAATACTAATATAATACAAATTTAAAATAGAAAAACTACTTATTCAGCTTCTGATTCAAACCAGCAGCTGAATAAATAGTTTGACTTTTAAAAAATTAACAATTTTCTTAAATTAATTATTTAGTTTATATATTTATTTTAAAACATGTGTGTATCAACAGAGTAGTTAAAAAAAAGAAAAAAATCAAGGAATATGTGAAAACCAAAATGATAGACAATTTTTTTATCATTCTGCAACTTCAAGAGGTGTTTTTCTTTGATGAATGGTTATTTTGTTCAACTTTTTTTGGTGTATATAGGGAAAATTCTTAAGATATTTCTAAAAAAGAAGGGTAATACGAGGTATGATCAAAAAGTATCCGACCTTAATTTTTATTGGTCAAACTTACGCTGCTATGGAGGCGGGGCTTGCTGTGTGGTTGTGAGCATGACTAGTGCGCATGCTCATTTTTTTCTACAGCTCCAATACAAGTCAGTCGGCGTGAGGCCATTCATGATTGGACAGGTGCTAGTGAGTGTCGTCGGATTTTATTTATTTTTTTTTTAATGTCAGAAAAAGTCGAACAGCGTTATTGCATAAAATTTTGTTTTAATCTTGGTGATTCGCAAGTGGAAACAATTCGCAAGATTAAAAAAGTGTTTGGAAATGAAGCGATGGGCACCACACAGATAAAGGAGTGGTACAACTGCTTCAAAGATGGCCGCTTGCCAGTTGAAAGTGAACCACGCTCAGGGAGGCCCTCAACATCGAAAAACGATGTCATCATTGATCAAGTGAGGAACCTGGTGATGCAGAACTGCCGAATCACGATCAGAGAGCTTGTAGACGAGTTGAATATTAGTTTTGGTTCCATTCAATCAATTTTGACTGACGACTTGGGCCTCAGGAGAGTCTCAGCAAAATTTGTACCAAAGCTGCTAACATTTGAGCAAAAAAACCTTCGTCTGGAGATCGCACAAGACATGCTGGAAACTGTGAACAGTGATCCCGACTTTATGAACAAAGTGATTACAGGTGACGAGTCATGGGTTTATGCAGTGGCGGCGCCAGCTATGGGGAAGGGGGCACCCTCCCCGATAGTATAGCGGGAACATTTTGGAATCTGCCTTGAGGGCTGATCAATGTATTTCAAGACTTCTTCCTTGTTATTGCTGATTGAGAGATACATGTCAAGGTCATTAGAGGTAGCTGCGTTTAGTGGGGGAGATAATTTTCAGAGGGGTGGTCGGGTGGTGATGTCGGAAGGAAGAAGACGAGTTTTTTTCGTTATTTTTGTTTCTCTGTTAGTGGAACTGTCAGCGGCTGGTTTTTGTTTGTTTGTTTGTTTTTTTAATCGTCACCACAGTTGCTGCTATTCTAGAGGATTTGCTTTTTTTATTACTGCTAATTTATAATTAATCATACAAACATAAAACAATTAATATTATTATTAGTATTTTTTTGTAAATAATATTGCTAACACCATTATTATTATTCTTATCGTGCGTTTTTAGAGTATATTTCTCAGTCTTTCAGTGTTTTTACTATTAGTTTTTATTATAAGTGTAGTTTTTATTATAAGCAGATAATTTTTCATGCAGACCAAAGGAAAATATTCCCAATGTAAAATTTTGCTACTTAATAAATTAAACAACAAGGAAAATTTATTAAAAATAAATGAATAAATAAACAAATCTTTTATCCAAGAAAGCCACACGAGAGATTAAGAGAAAGATACAGTTTTGATTACTTATTCCTTTACATTCAAACGAAACTGAATAAAAAAAAATCTCCAACATAATGGTCTCCTATACTGCAAGCAGACTAGTTTATAAGATAATTCTTTTTATTTTTTAAGTTCAATTACTCTTCATTTGTTTTTCATTTCCTTTATCATTTAATATTTTTGTCTTGTGTATCTCTGAAATTCTTTCGAAAAATGAAATTGTAAATGTACGTACATCTTTATCCTTTTGTTTAATTTCAATCCTGATTGTAAACCCCCGACGCAACAAGGAAGGGGGTTTACGTGTATAAAGTTGACGTATCTGTGTATTTGTCGATCTGTCTGTGGCACTCTACAGTCTGATCGGATGGACCGTTTCGAAAAAAAAATTTTTTTGAAAGGAGAGTGTTCTCAGCTAGATCGCGTTTTCGAATGACATTAACACATTAATGCCTAGCGTCCCTTTTTAAAGACGGTCCAAAATAGGGTCTGAATTTCCCTAAAATGAGCAAAGCTCAGACTTCTTGCATTGAAAAAGGGGCTCCTTGTAGCCCCGAAACACGTGTCTGCAATATACCTGTATATTTGTGCATTTTAAACGTTGGATTTAAACTTCAAAATTATTGTGTTCAATTAGTACCTTGGTATTGTTTCAATTCGTTATTAACAGATTGCAGCACATAACTATTGTAAAGTGTGTTCTGTAGCAGTTTTAATATGATCTTTATCAAAAATGAACATCGTTCACAATCTCAAGAAAAAAAGCGAAGTTTTCAAAGTTATTCCCAGTTTATGTTAATTGCTGATTTTATTTCTTCTTATAAAATGTCTTTTAAATAATATATCGTAGGCAGAAAAAAAAATTTAGTAAAAAAAGTATGTACCCTCTGGGGTCTATCGTTACTTTTAGGGGACAATTTTTTTTTCCTAAATAAAGAAATTATTTTTTACGTAATATTTTTTTATTATTTTTCCTGTCCATTAAACACTGTTTGTAACCAGTATACAAAATATCTTTGGAAAAAAAAATGTCAGGCATTAATGGGTTAATTAACAAAGATATTAATTAAAAACCTTTCAAAGGTTTTTCATGATTTTTGAAGAGAAAAAAAAAACGAGAAAAGTAAAACAACAGTATCAAAATGAAAAAAAATTCTGCATCTGATAGAATGTGTTTGAAACTTCCATGTTATTTAGAATTCGAATGCTAACGTTTTTTAGAAAATGCGGCTAAACCTTAAATTTACGCAATTGGAAGCCGATGTCATTGTTGGCCTACGAAGAAAGAAAACTCAATGATTTAAAATGTTTTTCTGTTGCCATTTTATATTTGTTAACAATTAAAATACTTGTAGTTGATTTTAGTATGAGGTTTTAAAAGAATATTCAATTTTCCCTCTTTATTCTGCTTTTGCAACTAGCAAATTTACTAATAAGGATTATCGTACCTTTTCCGCGTTTACCTGGTCCTCTTGAAAACAACTGAATGTATTTAAATTTAAAATGTTTTTTGATCAGTGTAGTTCGTTTTAATATGAGGTCGGCAATCAGGGTCTGGGGTTTTTTAATTTTTTTAATTTAATCCTAATACTTGTACTGTTTTGTTTTGGGTTTATGGTCAGAATGATTACCTTTTATGCGAATGCACAATAAAAAATTAAAACACTGGAGAACGGGGGGGGGGGGGACTTTTAATTTTTAAATTATACCTGTGCCCCCTGTCGGGCATTTCCTAGCGCCACCTCTGGGTTTATGGGTATGACCCAGAAACCAAGCGCCAGTCAACACAGTGGAAGCATCCTTCATCCCCGAGGCCCAAAAAAGCAAGGCAAGTTTGTAGCAATGTCAAGGTCATGCTTACTGCCTTTTTTGACTCCAGTGGCTTAGTCCATCACGAGTACGCACCACACGGTACTGCAATCACCAAGGAGTACTACCAAGAGGTTCTGCGTCGCCTTCGTGACGCAGTGATGCGCAAGCGCCCAGATCTGTGGGCAACAGGCAGTTGGAAGCTCCATCATGATAACGCTCCAGCACATTCTTCCCATTTAATTCAGAACTTCTTGACAAAACACAGCATACCAGTGGTTCATCAACCTCCCTACTCTCCTGACATGACTCCCTGCGATTTTTGGCTTTTCCCAATGCTGAAAATGCCACTAATAGGGACCAGATTTCAGACCAGAGAAGAAATCATGCAGAATTCGACAGACCATCTGAGAGCCATACCGAAGGAGGACTTCCAGCGATGCTTTCAACAGTGGCAGAAGCGTTGGGAGAAGTGTGTGGCAGCCCAAGGGGACTACTTTGAAGGGGATTTGCATGAAATACATAATAAACGTTTGTTTTATGAGCAAAAGTCGGATTCCTTTTTATCATACCTTGTATACTCAAGAAAAATGATATTTACTGAAAATATTGAAAAAGTAATTTTTTGCTAAAACCTTAAAAAATAGAGTTTTCACCTCTCATATAGAAGGGAACCTATGGTGTTCTCCAGTATTTGGTCACAAAAAAAAAAAATCCTTTCAAAATTAGACCATTCGCTTTTTTTTTTTTTTTTTTTTTTTGAAAATGAAGTTCTTTCCAATTTTTTTCATTTTAATTCTTTTCTCAAAATTCTGCTTTTGAAAAACCATCTTACAATCTCCACAATTAAACTTTTGCTGTCATTTTTAAATGGGTGCATGACTTGCCCCACTAGTCTATCAAGAACATTTTGTATTCATCCAAGGTTTTTCCTTAGTTTTCAAAGAATAAGTACCTGGGGACCGAGCCCAGCTCGATTACAAAAAAGAGGTTTGTAAACTCGTATTTTTTTTTTTTTTTTCTGAAGTTCGAAGTACTTATTTAGATAAACTTGAAAAGCATTTTTAAGCCCTTGGTGGCAATTACGCATTTAAAAGAGCTGTAATTTACTTAAAAAAACGCAACATTATTTGGACAAGACATCATCATCACAATCTTATTTAAATGATGCGCACCGTAAAATTACACCACAATAACCATATTTTGATTGATCTCTTTAACATTTTTTCATTTCATTTGGTGCCGAAAGCGCGGGAGGGGTTGGTGAGAATGGATGCAGAGTCCCTTTTCTCCAGTAGGCCTTTAACATTTCAAAAACAATAACAATTCTAACGTGTTTGCCAAATACCATAAAAGTTTAAATTTACACTGATGTGATTAAATATTAAACCCATTGTTATAACCAGACGTGGTTGCTATGAAACAGTAACAATGATAGTAATCTTAAAGAAAATGGTGAAAGAAAGCTTCTCAAACTTTAAATGAAGGCCACCGCAAAAAACAGGGTTTTTTGTGGAAACTGGTTTTCACAGAAAAAACGCCAATGTAGATGCACTCAAAAACCATAACTTTGTCTAAATATAAACTTTTTTCGAAAACGTTAGAGCCGTTTTCGAGATCCGAAATATATACAAGAATTGCTCGTATAAAGATATAAGATAAAAATATGGATAATTAATAAAGAAATAAAACTAAAGTAATTTTTTTAAAAACCTTTTTAAATTGAATATTATGTTCATCTAATAAACTCTATAAAGCTCTTTCTTAATTAATGAAATTTGAAAATTTTTACACACATATTTCTTTATGTGAATTAGTTAATAGACTTGTATTGCTCTATTCTTTTGATTTATGCATATATAGTTTTACAACTACTTAAAAAACAATTTAAAGTTTTAAAGACCTTATAATGCACGTTTCTCAAAAGCATTATTATTTATGAACTTAAATGCAAAATACATGCTAACAAAGCATGTAAAAATGTACATGCTTTGTTATTAATACTAAACAGTGAATTTTTCGTCCTGTTATTTTCAGTTTGAATGTGATTAATGCTGCACGTAAACTTGAAATTGTACATTTTTCCACTTGTCAGGAACACCCTATTTCACAAAAACAGAACCTGGGTTTAAAAACCTAAGCCAATGCTAAGTTGATTTTTGAAAAACTTATGAGTATTTTTTTTTTTTCTGATTTTGCATTAAAAAGAAAAAGAAAAAAACAGAACCCTCTCTTATAGATTTTCAGTCCACAAATTTTTGGTGTCAATTAGAAAATTATCTTAATAAATATTTTGCTTTGATCTACATGAAAAAAAAAGGTTCATTTGGAGCCACTAAACGGAAGAATCTAAGGTTGCAGTACCCCCCCCCCTTTTTTTTATTAGTTTCATTTAGGTGTTTTACCAGATCTGTCATTTCTTTGGTGGAGTCCGAAGAGGTCTAGTGGCGGATTTACATGCTTCTAGACCCTTTGCCATAAATTTTTGGAGGCCCTAGAACTGAATAGATATTGTTCATGTATTGTTTTGGATTTATATCATGCCAACCACACTTGCAACGTGTTAAATCCGCCACTGAGAAGGTCGATTCCCCCACCTCACTGGCTTTGAAAATTCATGATTCCGTGAATAAATGCTTTTGCGGCTTTCTGTGGCTTCTGGCGGCTTTCCAATAAAATTTTCATCGAGTATGCACCCTTTGCATCTCCCTCAGAATTTTTTTTAAATGACAGCTTTTATTTTACCAATGTGCAGTTTTGATCAAACAAAATAAGAAAATTTTATACATTGTTCGTCAATTTGAAAACATTTTGGGGGAAGGAGATTGAATAACATGTGCCCCATTTTTAAAACAGTAATTTGTTAAGTGGTCGGGAATATTTATCTAAGTCATTCGTTTCCTACATATATTCATGTAGCATATAATTTAGGAAATTTATCTATGCTTTTTTATTCACATTTTCTTTCGCAGTTTAAATACTAGTTGATAATGTTAGAAACAGCTTACAAGTTTAAAAGTATAATTCACCCCTACTTCGACATTGAATTAAATTTGAGACAGCTTTTGCAGCTTACTTAACTTTTCAGCACTTCAAATTGTTTTATTTCAGTTTCCGTCCATCTTTTTTTAAGGAGAATTTTAATTGCTATTTTGTTTTTAAGATATCAAATTAACTTATGGAGTAACTGTAAAAAGTAATTCAACCTCGCATCATAAAATTTTATATCCAACTGCTATTTTTGTACAATAAATTCAAATTTGTGCAGTTTAGCATAGTAATATTATCTTTTACATCCCCCATTTGTTTCGCTGAGAAACACAAGAAGACTTCTCGAGAAAGGCAATTGCCGCGTGTCTCAAATTTAAAGGTAAGGTTTTTCAATTTTTTCGGAAGGAGAAAAGAAAGGTGATCCGTCCCGCGAGTGCTGTTTTCAGTGTCAAATATTACATAATTAAAACAATGGAGGAAATATGAAATTATTTAATTTTATCTAAAGCAATGTACAGTTTGTGTAAGGCATTATACCTTTTTTTCAAATACAATTAGTAGACTTTCAGTTTTCAGTATTTTTTTTTTTTTTTTTAAATAAAAAGTATATTTTCAAATTTGTTAAATTATCCTTTTTCCCTTTTCAGTTTTGATTATGGCATTGACTTTTGGATTGTTAAAAGTCGTTCAATATTATGTACCTGCAATACTAATCTTTGTAAATATTCCAAAGACTCTATTGACAATACAATACAGTTATACCTGGAAGAAAGATCAACAATGGAAGATTCTATGTCAGTTGATGACAGTTGAGCATTTACGTGTGTTTATCACAAATTGTCATAAAAGTATTTATTGGAGCAGTGAACTGTAAATAATCATGTTTACACTTCAGTTAAAGAAATTTAATGCGGTAATGCTCAAATTTGCAATTAAAACAGCACATAGTAGATCTAGGTTACAAGGAAATATGGAGCTATGTGTATTAATGCCAGTGAACTTTCATTTAATGTAAAACACCAGTCACATATTTATTTCATTGCCTCTTGTAACTACATCTTTTTTATTTCCATTGCAGATTTGTACTTTGCCATATTAGATTTCTTCAGTTATTGAATTATTAGTTTATCCCTTTATGTAAAAATGTAATGAAAAACTATTTGTAAAATACTTTAGATGCATTCATATGGTTTTTATTCATGGACTCTTACACACATAAAAATGCATTCTTTATTAAGGGACAACTTCCTATCAATTGAAAACAAAATACAGTGTTTACTTTTTATTTTAATTAATCATTTAAAAGTGCACTGAGTGTAAATAGTTATTTATAATTTGAGAATATTTGTACAAATATGTTTGTTTTTATTTTAGGTGTGATGTGTTTGTGTGTAATGCAATTGAACATTGAATAATATTAAGAAGTTGATTATGCAATCAAATATCGCAATTTTAAAAAAGTTTGAGAACCTCAATGTAATTTAATTTTTAATGGTGAATTATTAGGTAAAAGAAAACAAAAGGGCCATTCCACGAAAAAGCCGCCATCTTTTCCTGCATGTGATGTATTTCATTTAAAAGTAACAATTTCAAAGATAATGAACCAATTTTTTTGCTTAAGAAATCCCACACCGGTTTGATTTTGTAACTAACAAAATTTCGTTCATTACATTTTAAAATCACTACTTTTTAATGAAATATATGAGTCACATACAAGACAAGGTGGGGGCTTTCTTGTAAAATGGCAAAAAATTAACTTTGCTTTAGCAACATAAACTGAAATATGGTTTAAGCTTTTTAAGTCTTAAATAATTATGAGCCTTTTAATACTATGTTGTTTAGATAATTTAGTTTTTTTGGCATTACTAATTTGTTTCCATTCTTAATGTGTAAACATTGTTCAGTAGACAATCGATTTTACAAACTGTTTGGAAAGTATTCATGAAATCAAATAACATTGTTTTAGTAAACGACATTTTGGGACTGATAAGCTGTTTGTAAAATGGTGCATATTTGTAATTTAAACAGGTTTCTAAAATCGAATGTCAACTATATTAATTTGGGCGTGTTTTTGTTCAGCTTGGTGAAATTGAATTTTATTGAGTCAAAGTTGGTAAATGTAATGGAAGGAGGTGCAAAAGTACTTCAATTCTTAATAGGGAATATATATTTTCTAAGACATCCAGGGGTGATTGTTTTCCGGTATTTTACCGGATTTCCGGTATTTTCATGATCGATTCTGGTACTTCAATGTTTGAAAATACCGGAAATAAAATACTTTTAATTATGTTTTTATCTTCCCACCTCCGGATTTTTTTTTCTTTTTCGAATTTTTGATGATTATACCAATAATTATTAATAATATTCATCAAGTAGAAATGTTAATATGAAAATTCTAATTGTTGTTTACCTTACTAAATTATTTTATTTACATCCGATATGAGAATCAAATTTTTCTCACTTTTGAACTTTTGATGCTTATTACCCTTAGTTGGGAGACAAATAAATGAAACGCAACAAAATGTAACAAATGCAACTTTCATTACTTTATAAAGTCTTTCGCACAACAAACAGTAATCCTGTTAGACTTTTGCTTTCTCCTTAAAATATTTTTTTGGAAATAATTGCTTATCACCAGCTCAAAAGTAACTTGATTACTCATTTACAATTTAATTAAATGCATGCACAATATTTTGACTAAAAACTTTGAATATATGAAATGGTTATGAAAGGAAATTAATTTTTGTGTATGTATAATTATAAAATTAGGTGTGCTTAAGTAATAGGGGCCTTGGTTTTAAAAAAACACTCCCCTCCCCCCACTTTTTCTTTTACACTTTCAGGTATTTTTTTATGAACTCACAATCACCCCTGAAGACATCATCAACTTAAAATTAGAATTGAATTAAACTGGAAAAGGCCTTTCACGAGCTTTTAATGCTTTGAAAAATAATAATTATCAAATTACTTTAGTGCATATAAATCATGTTCGTATCTGTCGCTGTTCTATAAAAATATACTAGTCATTTTTTTCTTTTCTCTATTGCATGTTTTTTTCCCCTTTGCATGAAATGTTATTTTTTAAATAAAATAACTTGTTAAATAACTCCTTTTATTTAAAAATGAAAACTTGACAAAATTGTAACTACATGTTTGTAACTGTGTTTTTAATTTCTATTGAATGTGTTTTTTCACTTTCTAGACTATTGCTAAAAGTTGAAATTGTGACATTTTTGTTAACCTTTATTAATTGAGCGGTACACATGTTGTACCATAAGTCTTTCTTTTTTAGAGGACAGGGTTGAGATTTTCACTCAAACCCTTTGGAGCCAGGGATTTTTTCAAGGTTTCATACATCTAGTAAAATAGTTTATACCTTCTCTTTTCTATGGAAAAGAAATCTGTGGTTCAACTGTTGTACTACCTGGGTTGTAAGAAAAATTTCTATATGAACAGCCCGGATCCAAAAGGTTAATATTTCTGAAAACGATTTTTGTAAGAATACTGCAGAACAATATGAATTTTGTCATTTCATTTTATAAGTGTTCATAATGTGTTTTGCACACATTAATGGGCTGTGTTAAAAAGTACAACAATCATTTACCCATTTTTGTTCGAATTTTTTAAGTTGTCCCTAGCTGTAAATGTTGTATTTTTAAAGTGTTATTGTATGTATAAATGGTTACATTTTAAAAGTGCCATCATAATAAAACCATTATTCATGTTTTTAACAAAATGTACAATAAAGACTTTTAAGATGTACATAGCAGAAATATTGTTTTTGTCGCTTAAAAAAAACAGAAAATACTGTTTAATTATCTTCAACTCTTGCAAAAAGGGAAAAGTTATACTTGAACTGTATATTTTTATAATAAATTAAAAGTTTTTTTTGAAATGGTGGATAGTTTAACTCCTGTGTGTCTTGTTCATTGTTATGAATTATGATACTGAAATATTTATTTGTGGGAAAAATTGAAATAATGATTTTTAAAAGAAGCATTATGTACAAAAAACACAACATGAACATAGTTTCAACTCAAATTTAATAATACATTACACTATTTACATAGAAAACAGCTTCCTGACTCCAGAGGTCAGGCATTAGGAAAGGAATTTTTCATCATAAATCACAGCCGTTTGCTGTTGCTCGTGCATCATGTATTTTTACATACTTTTTGACAACATTTTCATTTTGTACCAAACTATTTTGAATTTGTTCTTTTTTTTTCTAACACATTTGGCATATTTTTCGATATATTACAATTTTATAAATATCTATTTTGAATCTAGAAAATTAGTGCATTTGCACAATTTCAGTGGAACTTTTAGCACCTTTCTCTTAGCACGCTTTATATCATTTGGCCTTAAGAAGTTTTTTTCTGATACTAAGTTCATTTTCATTACATGGACATTTAAAACAAAATACATATTTATGAAATTTAAAATTTAATCTTAGATAGAGGCTGTTTCAAAACTTCAAAAGGCCAAATGACTCACCATTCATTCAATTAGAATAAAATTTTTGAATGATAGTTTAACTCTTAGCACTCAAGGAGTGCCTAGGTTTCTGCTGAGCTACATTTTTTGTTAATAAAGGGTATACATAACATAATATGCTCCTTTTACTCTTCAATTTATATACAAAAATCATTTATTTCTAATCATTCAGAAATCAGACAAAAACCTATATTTTACTTTTAAAATAAATTCAAATATGCGTTTATCTAATTTGAAAGGAAACTATCAATAAAGTGAGGTTTTGAGTGAAATGACAATGAACCCTTCTATTTACTTCAAAGTAGAAGCGCTGAACTTTTTTATCTGTATCTTGAATTTCACTGAATATTGTCGTTTTGAACTGGGTCATAACTTAAAAGTAATTACAATTATACTTATTACTATGCTAGAATAAAATTATATGTTTCTACATGAACTGATCTCATCTATTATCACAAAAAGCACTCACGTAAGAAATTTTATATTGAAAGAGAAATATATAGCACATTTTAACAACACTTTTAGAATTTTGGTTTTTCATATTTTTTTTCAAAAAGTTTTACTTTCTTTGACTGTTAGATTCTAGTAATGTAATGAGAATAAAATAAAATGGCATTCCTATTTTTTTTTAAAAAAGGAGTAGGCTGTCAGAAACTTATCAAACATTTTGTTATGTTAAATATAATGATTTTAACTATTGTACTTAAAAACTCTTATCGTCAAATAATAATTGCAAAAAAAAATACTGATTTATGCTTTAATAAATGCAATGCACTAGTAATTAAATGACTTAGTCAATGTACCACAGTTTATTGTACTGTACAATTCTTAATTTAACTTTAGCAAATAAGGAGCGGTATCACCACATTCTTACAGCAAAACATTTTTTTTACTAAATATTCTGCATATTTGTTTTTATTTAACACTGCACAAAATTAAAAATTCATTTATCCTCAATTAATATCAGTGATAGGATTTTCAGGATTTTAGTTTTAAATAATAGCATTCTAAATAACAGATTCAACATTAATATTTATCACTAGTCCTCCCCACCCCTTTTCCAAAAAATAGGGCTTATCTTTTAATACACAGTACAAATGAATATTTAATCACTTTCTAATTGCCTACGCAACTTATTTTTTAAGCTCAATTCAATATAATCTCCATGTCAGAAGCATAAAATATTTTTTTGGAAATACAAATAAAAGTTCAAAATGATTTCATTAAGCAAGAAAAAAACGTTCAAACTAAAATGGCTGGATTCGAGCATTTTGAAGCATAGCACCACTTCATGGACAATTTTCTTTTTAAATTGGAATATGCAATTTAATCTAAATGGCATGGTGTAAATTTAAGTTATTAAAATACAGAATAAATTTAAGTAATTAAGTTATAAAGAATGCTTCATTACAAAATGAAAATACTTCTTACATAATCTCACGCAACCATGGGTGGAACGGTTAAAATGAATTACACAAGTTAATTTAACTACTTATCATTTTGAGACGGAAAAATATTTTAAACTATTACACACATGTTCACAAAACATTAAAAGTTGAAAAATTCACACAGATTTTCTATATCATGCAAAACAGTAAAAAAACTTATTATATACAGAAGCAGAAACAGCTTTTCATCCAAAAACTTGACTAGTGAAAAGTTTCAACCACAATGTAAAATTTTAAAATGAGATTTTTTTAACAGTACTTCAAAAAAAGAAGTCATAGATTGCATTTTGATTTTGATAAAAACAATTATGATACAAGAATTGCAGAAGTTAAATATAACATTAAGATCTAAGGAAGCAATAACGCCTACCTTGACGTATATATATATGTGTATATATATATAAATTGTATACAAATATAAATAAAACTACTATTGAAACTGAAGCAATAGCAGATAGGAAATAATAAAACCCAAAGTCAATTGTTACAGCTTGCATTGTATGAAAAAAAGCAATGTCCATCCCATTTTCTTTGTGGACGGCTAGTTTTTAAAGATTGATTGTGCACCTTTTATAAAATTAAAAAGTCCATTCCTATGACATCATTAAATTTTCACTACTTAAGTAAAAGCTGGTTAAGTTACTCTATGTTCAGATACATCTTCAATCTATGTGACACAGATCCACAGAATTTTAAGCAATGCTTTCACTAGAAATAATTAAAATAACTTTCAAACAACTGATATGTCAAAGAACTTCAGTTGTTACATGCTCCATAAAAAAATCAAACTGGGAAGACGTTCAGGATGCATTGACCTTGTGCTTGAGCATTTCTAAATTCCCTGATTGGTGAATATCTTGCGGAGAAAGACGAAGTTTGTAGATCTGTTCGAAATTTCCTCCCTCTTCACAAGTAAGGTTATGCTGGCTCTGTTTGAAGGTCGAGAGGAAGTGGCTTATGTGACTGAAGTTTTTATCGTTATTGTTGTGGTTTGCATCAGAATCGCCATTTTCAAGTGCGGAGGTAAGTTTCTTGTTGATTTCTCGCTGTTCGGCCAGCTAAAATAAAAAATTAAATTATAGTTTAAAAAACCAAAAAATACGCTTTTACATTCAAGCCCCCTGATCACCACTGATTTTCAAAACTATTGAATATACATTAAGTTTACATGCACTTATAATACATCAACATGTAATATAGTTTAGCCTTTAGTATTAATAATAGTATTAAATATATTACTTCTATATGTACAAAGAACATTAATTTTAACATTTATTCAGAGTTACATACAAAGAACTGAAGCACTTATAATACATCGACATTTAATACAATTTAGCCTTTAGTATTAATATGATTATTAAATATATTACTTTTATGTTTGTAAAGAACGTGAATTTTATCCTTTAGTCAGAATTACATACATACAAACAAACAAACCCACATGTGAAACCAATAAAAGCATATTAAAAATGAAATGCAAGTTTTCTTTTGAGTTAAGATTCCTTAATATTACGAAAAATTATTTTCTAAACATTTAGAAATTTATTAAGTACCGTAAAATTGGGTTAATCGGAACACTTTTCAGCTTTGTTTGTAAAAAAAGCAGTTAAAAGATTTTTTTTTAATTTTATTTTTTGGACAAAAACTTCGGTCTTGCTTAGAGATGAAAATGGTCAGAAAAAAACCGGAAACTTTCGGAAAAAAACCGGTTTTTTTCCGAGGAGGTTTATTTCCACTCTGGAAAAATTGAATTTTCAAATTTTCAGAAAAATGAAATTAAACTTTTTCCACACAAAATGATAAATTTAGAAATTTATCATTCTTACGCTATTTTCTTCTTCAGGGGTCAATCTAGAGAGAAATTTGGTCCGTTAAAGGACCCTTTACAAAATTCAGGCTCCCAAAAAATGACCCTTCACAAAATTCAGTCACTCAAAAAGGACCCTTCACAAAATTCAGTCACTCAAAAAAGGACCCTTCACAAAATTCAGTCACTCAAAAAAGGACCCTTCACAAAATTCATAAACTCCAAAAAGGATTCTTCACAAAATTCAGTCACTCAAAAGTTGACCTTTCACTAAAATCCCTCACTCAAAACTGACTCTTCACAGAAATCCGAGTTTACGGAACGATAGGGAATATCTTTTGCCGTAACTATTTTTCACAAAATTAGGAATTAGTTTTCACAAAATTCCAAAAACAGGACCTTGGTCAAATATCCTGGATTGACCCCTGTTCTTCACCTCCACCACTCTATCTTACCGTAATAACCTCTTGCTTTGGTAATGCAAGTTGGACAATATTACAATTTGCCTATAGATCAAGGAGAACTGTTAGAGCTGAGAAATTTTAATACATGAACATTGTTAAACAAATAAACTTTAACTTAAAGTTCAAATTTTAATCCAAAAAATATTTGATCACACTGGTTGAATGCATATGCATATCTATATACTCATATTACCAGTTTAAAATTCGTTTCAACTTTTCAAAATTTCAACCAACACTTACCTTTGCTCTCAAGGGTCAAATGCATCCTCAGGGAAAATTTATTGCTTGAGTAGAACCATACCATTATAGATATTTAAAGAGTTTTACCCTTCAAACGTGCGTTTGTTTAGAAAACAAAAAATGATTATGGTAATTTTGTCGCAAGCAGATCTTAAGTACAATTCTTGCTAGTTCTTATTAATTTGAATCTTTTTTTCTATAATTACTTTTTAAAAACTTTGAGCAAGAAACTTTACTAAAAAGTTTTGAAAATAGTACAGATTTTTTATTATTATAAATTTACATAATCAGTAAATTAAACACAATTTAAAAGTATTTTTAAATATACTCTTTTTGTTTAAAGTTTACTTTCAGTTAAATTTGAAATTTCATTTTCATCTTTTTTCATCGAAAAGCACAGTATCATTTTTTAATGAAAATAAATGTGTAAAAATATTGCTTTTAGTTGCTAAAGTTCTGCGCAAAGTTGAATTTACTTTATAATTAAAGTAAATTTCAGGTCAACTTGGAATTAAACCTCTTTTGTTGTAATTAATCCTGCTCCATTTTAGACTCTGAATAAATTGATTCCACGTTGCCAGGAGAGGAATATTCACTCTAAATCCTGGACTCTTCGTCAAATAGACTCAAATTGCAGCGAATGGCTACCAGTTTTTCCACATTATCTGTAGTCAACTGATTTCGGAGTTTAAAGTTTTCTATTAGAAAGGTTTTAAAAAACATGTCATTTAATTTTTTTCTGGATTTAGATTGGGTGGGGGAAAACCAGAACTCAATAGTTTTCATTTTTAGATAGTGAGGTTATATTGCAAGGGAGAAAAATCATTCTGATTTTTCTTTCAAACACTATTGTTGATGTTTGAAAGTATTTATACTTATTATTTTAAGTTTTAAAGGCAGTCTAAAATAGAAAATTTAATTGTAAGGGTTAGACACACTTTATCCAATATTAGCAGTGAAATGACGATATGATTCATTTGTTGGGTTTGACCAAGAAAACTTTGAGTCATAAAACAGAAAGGCCATTTTTTTCCTATTAAAACCTACCTAATTATACGTATTTCTGTCATCAGGAAAAATAATATGTCTTGATTCCATATGTTTTTAATGATTAACCTTTCAAATGGTCCAAGAAAGATAAAACTATTCAAAAATGCTTTTTTAAATTGTAAAAAAGTCAATTTTTCATTTTTTTCCAATTTTTCCGGAAAAAAAACAGGAAAAAAACCGGTTTTTTTCCATCGCTTCAAAATTTCCGGAAATTTTACATCTCTAGTCTTGCTTTACTTTTGATATTCCAAGCAAAGACAAAAGATTTTGAACAATTACTATTAAAATATATAGCAAATTATGGGTGTTCCGAATCACCCCGCTGATAGGGGTCAATCGGAACACTTGTTAAAATTTTTATTTTTTTCAATTTAATCTGTAATAGGTCTCACAAACATGAGTAATATTGATGGGGGAGAATAAGAACAGATAATTACTGTCAAATAAATGTATAATTTCAGTACCAGTAAACGTTTATAATTTGTGAAAATTCAAAATAATTTTGAACTTATGAAAAATGAAAAGTAATTTTAAGAAATACTTTTGAATTTAAATACAAAGATTTAACATGAATGGAAGTCACTCATGTCGTCCACAAATATGTACTTGTCTTTAAAACTAGCAATTGTGACTTGGCTTAAGTTTTTTCATAACATCTCCTGGGATGAACTCTGCCTTTCCTTTAGTTTTTTGAAATTTCTGGGTTTCGGGGATTGTCCTGAAAGATTTTTTTGCTTATTCATCACTGTCTGTGTGCTGGACGTTTACTACATTAAGTCAATGTGACTTTCCCCCTTTTATTTTAAGTAAAAAGAAGTCCCCTGGAGAAAAAATCTTTTGAAATCTGCAACTTTTGTCATTCTAAGATCTAGTTGCTCACGAGAAAGGATAAACAGTAATAAATCCTTGTCCTTGTCTTGATTAGAAGAATTGGGGTTAGAATCTTGATTTTTCAAACAGTTTCCTTCAAATAAGTTTGAATTGGAACAGCAGAACTAAGTGTTCCGATTCACCCCGCAAATTTTTTTTCTATGCCATTTTTCAGAATTCTTCATTTTTATGACACAATTTATAAAAAATGTAAATTCTAATGCGGTATTCTGTTGTTCAGATACATGTATAATTGAAACATACCACTCTTAGTTTTTAAATATAAGAAGGTTTGTTCTTGCATATGAAGTTTTGCAGTCTATGAAAATGTGATGTTTTCTAGCATTCAACGTGCAGCCCTCTTTAGAAGCCAGTAGCGTTGCCCAGATTGACAAAAGTAATTTTTTCCTACTTCCTATGATCTTACCTTTCTAAAAAAAATTCATGGCGAAAAATACTCAATAGTATATTTATGAAGAATTTCTTTGTACGGTCGGGAAGTTTTGTTCCGATTGACACCGCTGTTCCTATACACCCCATTTTACGGTATTTAATTTTAAAGATTTTAAGATAATATCTCAGACTCATCTTGACATCAGTAAATTGGACCAGGCGACGTTTAAACAAAATGTGCTTATTTCAGTTTTAGTAATTGCTCAGAAATTCTTTATAAAGAAGTAAAACATCACCAAACTAAACTAACTTGTCAGAATGATACTGTAATATTTTTATCTTTAGAAAACTTATTAAAAAAAACACTCCATGCTATGCAACTTTCTATAAACTTGGTTTACAATTAGCATAGAAAGAGCAAGCATTGTAAACAGTGATTTTCATCCAGTATAAATATTGGAAAGTATACACAAGTCTTGGTAGAGACTTCAAATTGAATTTGGATGCTTGAAATCGTCCCATATTCCCACTTTTTACGTTAGCAAGAGTCACAATAAAGTTACATTAATCACTGAGTTAACTTGTAGGAATTGAAACAAAAAAACAATTAAGTCATTTACTTTACTTTTTTTCCCTAATATTCATAAACTATTTCTTTAGTAAAGATATCTGACTTTTAGTGCATACACATAGGGAAAAAATGTCAAAGGCAATGAATAAGATAATAATAGTAAAAACTTACTTTTACTTGAAGTTCGGTAACTCTTTTGCATAGAATTTTTACATCTTCACTTTCGGCGGATATTTTTGATTGATTGCTATCAGCTAGTTCCTTTACCTACAAAATATTTATCAATTCATATAATAAACTTAAGAAACAGTAAATTTTATAAAATTACATCATCCAAAAAAGGTATGAAAAATATTTTCAACTCATCAGTTATTATGCATTGTGGAAAGACTATAATTTTATTTCAGCGCTAAGTGCATTTTTATAATTCAAAAAAAAAAAAAAAAAAAAAAAATGAAGCAACAATAATAATTTGGCCAATTGAAAACAGTAGGTTTTTTCTGAAACCATTATTTCAAAAAAATGTACACAACTTCGGCTTTTTCCTTGCCTTTATGCAGTCATTAAAATTTAATAACTGAAAATTTTAAGTATTGAGGAGAAAAGACAATTCTATGAGATTAATAGGCATACATTTTTTTGATAATGACAAGAGCTAAAAATTCATTTAACAAAATAAATATTGTAAAAATCGGAGATCAAAATGTATTTACTCTATGTTTCCTACACAACGAGGAAACTCATAGAAAATGTTGAGAAAAGCGTAACTGTAAAGCTTTATTGTGAGTTTTAAAAACGTCCAATAAGAAAAATACTTTCTATATCAAATATTTGACCAAATAACGAAACTCCGTTGGTACGCACCACAATTTGAATATTGGTTCTTGAAATTTCCAGAGTACTTTACATCAGTATTTAAAAAGGCACTAACAATTTTGGAAAAATTGAAATTTCAATGCAGTTTAACCAAAAAAAGGGAAAATTATAATTATATCTTCAGTAAATATTACAGTAAACTCCCGATTATCCGAGGAAAAGGGTGGCATGATAACCGCGCACAAGGGATGTCAAACAGTTGGTACAAACGATATTGTATGCAATAGCTAAAAAAAGTCTACAACAACGCAACAGATACATTTAAAATGTAGACTAAAAATAACAACATTGAATGTAAAATTTATCTTGAAACGTTAAAAACAACCAATAATGCACTTTCTTCTTTTTTTCTATTCAGTAAATCATCACCGTGAAATAAGAAAAGTAAAGTGTGAAAGACTTGCGGATAATCAGACCGCCGATAATCGGAAGTTTACTTGATTTTACATATTTTACTTGAAATTATACTTCGAAAACAAGCATGCTGTTTTTTACACAAATAATTTTTCATACCCTTTGCAATCCAAATTTTCCTAAATCCAATGAATAATGTCTCCTCAGAGGAGCCAACGGGGTGAAAAGATTTAGTAAAAGTTTAACGTAAACTTTCTTGAAATCAGTAGACAAAAAAAAAGTTCAGAAACAGGGCGAAATGACTCATAGTGCAAGAAAAACCGGTCACATTGATTTTTTTTTTTAATTGAGCAGATATTTTAATTTGAATTTGTACTGCATTTTTTATGACTTATTTATTTTATTGTAAATAAAACCAGGATTTAAAAAAGGAGTGCACATAAATTTTTCAAACCTGTGTTTCTAAAAGTGAAACTTTTTTCTTGAAGTCAGAAACCACAGTCTTCTGTTCCATTTCCATTTTCATATTTTTCAGTTCACTTTCATTTAGCTGAAAGGTAAAAGTTCACTGATTATATTATACTACTGATTGTACTGACTGAATCATGATTTTCTTCAGTAAAATAATTGTACTGCACAAAATGAACTAGCATTAAATTACTAGAGTAGAATGTTTCCCCTACTAAATGTTTTCTAATACTTTTAAAGTTTTTCTTTTTGGTCCTGAATTTTTTCAATGCTGTTAGTGTTATTTCTTCACATATTTTGTTTCTTGATTCACTGCATTCTCACTTTTAATATTTTTACCAAAAGAATGCCAACTTAATTTTGCTCTTCGTCCACGAAAAATTTAAATATATTTCTCTTGAAAGCAGAAACAAGACTAAAACCAGTTTTGTCAACTTCTTTCCGTTCATAATACAAAATGATTTATGGGGACAAAAGATCAATGCATTAGAAGCATTGCATTTCATATCTGAAAAGAAAAATATAACAGATAATTTTGAAAGTATTCATTTTGTCAGATGGTGCATGAAATTAATTTTGCATATAATATAAGTAATATTTTTTTTTTTTTCATGTGATATCTACTTCTATGCAAACTATTTTAAAATATTTGTTGAAAATTTGGTTCATCACAGTACAACGGATCCCTGCTAATTACAATTCTTCCTGTTGGTCTTGCAAAACACTTTAAATCAGAGTTCTACTGCATAACAAATCTAATACTTCAGAAATCTAAAAATAAGCGATGAGCATTTTAAAATGGTCATAAATAATAGTAAGTTGCCAGTGACAAAATATGAGAGGTGCTAGTGCAGACATATAGTCATAATAAAATAAAAAAAAAATGTTTAATTTCAAAATGTTATTTTTGTTTTCCCATTCAACTTGAATTTGTTCCTTTTTAAAATGAAAATTCATTTTTAATAACGCTAACAATTACTCTAAGAATTTAAATTTAAAACAAAGTTTAAACTTAACAAAATCCCTAAAAAGTATACTTCTTTTAATAGATTTTAATGAATGAAAAAAAGCTTAACCTTTAATTACCACTGTTTTTATAAAACATGAAGTCACTTTTTTACATCAAACAGCTTCTTCAAATGTTATTCACTAATTTTAATTTAGCTTTTTTTAAGCTTATACAAAGAAAAATTTAATTTAAATCAGTAAGATCTTTCAGTTGAAAGGATTTGGAACCACCAAATGGGTTTCTTTAAAAATCTAAAATCTTGGAAGAAAAAAAAGCAAAACTTCTCTTATGTACTCAATCAAAGCTAACCCAAAATTACAACAAAAAAGGTAATAAAAGAAACTTTTAAAGCAGCTAATGCTTATGATAAGAGCAATATACGTGTTAGAAAAAACAGAATTCTTTAATTTACATCACAAGAAACTTTCATGTACAATTTGAGAATTCTTAATATGTCAATAAAATCTTTGACAATGTTTAGAATTTCCGTTCATATATTTTTCGGTAATCACAATAACAAAAATTGTAAGTACTGTTTCAAAATGGGTACTAGTTATAAAACTTCAATTTAAAAAAAGGGGGGAATATAACTAGCTAAACTATTTTCGATATTGCTATGTTGTAAAACTGTGAAGTAGAGAATTTTTGGAACAATGCAGATCTAAAAATGTACTAAAACTAACAAGTTTTGAATAAAAAAAGTACAAAATAAGATTTGAATATAGCAAGGTTTACCTTGCATACAGCTTAATTGGTTTCGAAATCCTGGCCATAAATTCCATGCAAGTATTTGATCATTAATTCATTTTTTTTTATCATTAAACCTGCAGTATGGTTATATAAGTTTCATAAGGAGTATAAAAATGCCACACTACCTTCTTCTCTAAATATACAATTCTCTGTTGAAGTTCTGTAACATTCCCTTTTCGTAAACAGTTCTCAGAGCTCTTCATGTCACCATTTCCATGGTTAGCTGAAGAATTTCCTACACATTTCTTTAAAAGAAAAAAACAAAGGATTTATACATTGAAATACAATCATAAAAACACCTGTAAAATGCAGAATATTTTACTTTACTTTTGGCTAAACAGCTCAACGGACAGTTTTTTATTCAACTCGAAACATTATTTCTATAGTCTATTAGTTTATTTCTTTACATCAATTTTTAACGACAATTACTTCTTAATTCACTTTGATGTAACCTTTTTTAGTGCAAAAGAAATTTAATCATATAAGAGAAAAAAAATATGCATATGAAAAAATACTTACAACTAATTGAGACTGCAAATCATTGATTTTTTGTAAGAGTTCTTTGATATACTGTTGAGCTTCAGCTTCTCTGAGCTTAACAGCAATAAGTTCCTCTTGGATATGGATAATGGTATTTTCAGGATATGCCTCTTTTAAGCATTTATTCACCTATGAGAAACATAAATTTATACTAAGTATAATCCTATGTTGCTCTAACAGAAAGGTACTAGATGAGACTAAAAGTAGTATTATAATTTTGAGAAACAAGAAAAAGTGATTAACAACTAGTAAAAAAATATCTAATATTGAAAATGATTTAGAGGAAATATATTGG
>JAXGGA010006892.1:0-66474 GCA_038373865.1 Uloborus plumipes | reverse complement strand
ATTGTCATTGCAATCACAGCGAAGAATATGAAACACAACAAAATTGACTAATTTTGAGCAAGCTTGAATCGCAGCGCCGTATCGTAACTTTGGAAATCAACAAAGTTGAGAAGAAGTTAAAGTTTTCTCACCACACATTTTGAAAAAAAAAAATGAATCGAAAAAAATAAAACTCACTTTAAATCAATAAACTTTTTAATTAAAAGACTTTTTCCTCACAGGCATAATATAAATAAATCAAGCCATATCTAAAAGTTAAATGACTTCAAGATATCCTTAAAGTAGACATTCATGGACATTTATAATGCAACAAACGAGATTACGCACAGTCATCCAAAAGCTATCCAAATATCTATATCTAAAACATGTAACTATCTGGATATATATACGCGATCTAAATATCCATATCCATAATCTGGATATCCGTAAGCTATCCAAATATCCATATCCAAAACACGTAACCGAATGGATATCCAGACAATATCTGTATCTGACAAATCCATATCCATGATATAGACGTACCTGGATATCTATCAGATGAGTGGTAAATCCAAGAGACGTCTGGATATATGATGGACCTATTTGGATATCTTAGAGATATTTGGTGTTGTCTGGGTACTCTACAATTTGAAGTGATTTGTTACAAATCAATATTTGTTACATTTCTAAGCAAAGAAAGAGGTACAAAGTTTTCGAACGCGTATGTTTTTTTTTTTAAACTGATATGAATAAAGGAAAACCAAAGATCTCAGCAACAATGTTTATTTAGTCGAGATCAATTTTACATCAAACTACATACAAAACCCAAAACTACATATTTTTACAAATCTAGACTGCTGAAAAAAAGTTTTAGTTAAAGGGACAGTAACTTAGATATAATAAAAATACTGACAGTAAAATACTGAAATTTATGCGATACGAAGTATGTGTTACAATTTCTTTGAGAGATTTCTGACAAAAAGGCACAAGCTTTTAATCATCACTTTAAAACAAAGTTGCAGCCTTTGTTTTACATAAACTAAGTATTCAACCAAGAACAAATAAAAAAAGTCAAGTTATATCTATTAAAGCACCTTTCTGTAAAGTTCTACATAAAATCGAAACAATTCGATCTCAACTAAAAAGAGTATGAAATATTAATCATTAACAGCTAAAATGTTTCAAATAAATTTTCTGCATGTAATAGTTTATCTAAGTCATTCTATTATTTCTCATTTACACACACAAAAGGTTTTCCAGAACATTGGTATATTTGGAACACATTTTACTGGATAATACAATTTTAGTTCAAATTCAATAGAAGCTATACATATTTAGATTATAATTGTTAAAATTTATTGAAACTTAGAAATTTAAAAAACAACAAATTGTATTTTTACCTTTGATACTGCTTGCTGCACGAAATATAGCTAAGCTGAAAATTAAAAGTGTATAGTTTTAAAAAATACAATAAGAGATTTAAATTGGAGAATCAGTAATCTGTTCATTTTATTAGTATTATCTTTCGTCAAACAAATAATCTTTTGTATTTCTTTCGTTTTCAAACTAACAGATAGCGCCACATACCTGATTAGTATCCGGAACTTTTCTTTCTCCCTTCGTTCCCTTATATTCCGATTTTAGGACACTAAGTTCTGCTTTCGAGTTTTCCTACAATTGTTTCATAGCATTTTAAAAGCGATTTTTATGTAAGCTTTAAAAGGTATTTTGAAGCATCATGAAATTTCATATATAGCCTCTGAATTGTTTGGTGAAAAAGTTTGTTGTTTGACTAATTTAGCTAAAACCGGTAGCAACAAGGGCAATAAAATGAAAATATTTTTTACAAAAATAACTACTATTAAATAATGATAAACAATGTAGAAGCGATGTATCTCCCGAAGTATAAATATGTATATTGCGGTGGACAGGTAGATGGCAGTACTGAAAATGTTTCAGTTTTTTGCATTTTTATCCTATTAGCTTTATTGTACGAGCATGCTTATTTGGTTTCTGCTGGAAATAAAGCACGAAGAAAACGTCAAGCTCCAACGTTTCTCTATTGTTAGTATGGAATTCAAAACATGTTTCTTCGAATATTCAAAAAAGTCATTTCTGAAGATACTGCCCACTACTTGCCTACGGCAGTAGAGTAAACTAGGGAGATTTGAACAATTTTTTACAGACAATTTTCTATTTTTTTAATTTCTAATCGTTAGAAAATTTTCAAATTCGCATCATTTGTTTCTTTATGATGCCTGAAAACATTTTACATTGTTATTTTTTTATTGAAAGTACACAATATTTCCCTGACACTAATTTTTTAAAAGTGTCCAAACCAGGGTCAAACCTCCCCACTTGAGGGAGGTTTGATCCATCATAACGAAGGTTTGAAATACAGAGATTAAAAACTGAGAAAATTATGCTGAAGTAATTAAATGTGTAATCAGATATTATAACAAGGTGCTAGTAATAATGTCTAAAGAAACACCGTGTTTTTTAAATGAATTTAATTCGAATCCGTAGAGATTATTATTGTTTGAAATGCAAGTATCAAATTTCATTTCCAATGAAGCTCTTTCTGTGCCTCTAATAATCATTTAAGGGACCTTAATAATATTTATTTTAACCCATTAATGCCTGACATTTTTTTTCCAAAGATATTTTGTATACTGGTTACAAACAGTGCTTAATGGACAGGAAAAATAATAAAAAACTATTATGTAAAAAATATTTTTTTTATTAAGCAAGAAAAATCGTTCCTTAAAAAGTTACGATAGACCCCATAGGAGGTTTGTTTACTAAAAATTTTTTCTGCCTACCAAAAACTATTTAAAAAGACATTTTATAAGAAAAAATAAAATCAGCAATTAACATAAACTGGGAAGCTGGGAATAACTTTGAGAACTTTGCTTTTTTTCTTGAGATTGTGAACGATGTAATTTGTGATAAAGATCATATTAAAAATGCTACAGAACGCACTTTACAATATTTATGTGCTGCAATCTGTTAATAACCAATTGAAATAATACCAAGGTACTAATTGAACACTATTATTTCGTTGAAATGTTCATTTTGGGGAAATTCAGACCCTTTCTTGGACCGTCCCTAAAAAGGAACGCTAGGCATTAATGGGTTAAAGAGGTATCTGAAAATCCTTGATTTGGTAAGATTTTTACCACATTTGCTATTTCTAGACAATTATTTTAGTAAGCAGCAATAATATTCTGCGTGCAATACAACGACGGTGGATTACACGTAGTTCTTAGCCCTGGCATGGGGCGGTAACGTACTGCTTAATATTATTCTGGTTTGAAAATACACTGCGATGCAAAAGTTTAGACAAAATGCAAATATGTGAATAAAAAGAAAACTACTCAACGAAATGCTTTCAAATTTCTACTGCAGGTACACAATATGGTCTCAAATACGTGTCTGGAGTTCTTATAACTATAACTGGAATCAAATTTTGGATATTACAAACGACATTTTTTTACATTGTTGCAAAAGTTTAGACACTAGTCGGATTTTATGCAAATATCCCTTGAAATGTGATTGGTGAAGGGAATGCGGGACTATGGGATTCATTTATAAAGTGCAGAGATTGCTGAATAAATAATCAAAATCTCAAAAGCTCTTTAGTTCTCGTGTAAAGCAGATGAGACAGTTTGGAAGCTGAAATTTGAAAATGATCCTACTTTATTAATTTTTTGTCTTTTAAATCGGCTCTAGTATGGTAGTACATTGTTTTTTACTTTGTGGAGAGCAAATTCAGACATGCGTATTGATCAAAAAAGTCCAAGAAAAATTATATTTCTTAAGGATGAAGGAATTGGAAAAACCGCTCAGACTGACGATTCGCCCCTTAATCCTACAAAACTTCAACTTGGGTCAAAAACAGCACGTAACAGCATAAGTAGATGAACAACTGAATCGGAATGCATAAAAAAAACAAAGAATTGTGCCTGAGCCTTTTGGGACAGAGTGTCCCAAATAAGTTAGATTTTAATGTGAAAAGCAGCATATGTATCATCGGGACTAAAAAATGAATGGTACTTTCTTTGATAAAAATTATTAAAATTGGGATGGCCTAGATGGATTATAATTCTTTTCGCGGGACTTGAGAAATATCCAATGATCATATGTTGTGCTGCTTTTACCAATAAATTTGGCTTATTTGGGACACTCTGTCTGAAAAGGCTCAAGCACAATTCTTTGTTTCTTTTATGCATTCCGATTCAGTTGTTCATCTACTTATGCTGTCACGTGCTGTTTTTGACCCAAGTTGAAGTTTTGTAAGATTAAGGGGCGAATCGTCAGTCTGCGCCGTTTTTTCATATCCTTCATCCTTAAGAAATATAATTTTTCTTGGACTTTTCGATCGATACGCATGTTTGAATTTGCTCTCCACAAAGTAAAAAGCAATGTACTACCATACTATAGCCGATTTAAAAGACAAAAAATTAATAAAGTAGGTTCATTTTCAAATTTCGGCTTCCAAACTTTCTCATATTCTTTACACGAGAACTAAAGAGCTTTTGAGATTTTGATTATTTATTCAGTAATCTCTGCACTTTATAAATGAATAATACAGTCCCGCATTTCCTCCATCAATCACATTTCAAGGGATATTTGCATAAAATCTGACTATTGTCTAAACTTTTGCAACAATGTAAAAAAATGTCTTGTGTAATATCCAAAATTTGATTCCAGTTATAGTTATAATAAATCCAAACACGTATTTGGGACCATATTGTGTACCTGCAGTAGAAATTTGAAAGAATTTCGTTGAATAGTTTTCTTTTTATTCACATATTTACATTTTGTCTAAACTTTTGCATCGCAGTGTATAACTGCTAATTCTTATACCTCCAAAACCGTTTTATGAAGGAAATAGGGACAGATGTTACAGGGAAAATATTGTAACGAGTCCGTAGCACCTTTAACTTTCTTCAAATGAGCATTCCAATCTTGAGGAAGTAACTATAAATTTATTTACAAGTATGTACACTATTTACAATAAGAGCAGGAAACAATTGCTAAACATCCAGCAATTAGGCAGCAAACAGTACACTGTACTCTCAACAGTAAATCAGCACCACGTATCTAACGTGAACAGTAATTAAGAAATTACAAAAGCAAAAACAACATTCGCCCAAAGCGAATAAAAACGAGCACTCTCAGAAATCAACATCTGGAAGGAACTAACTAACTTGTGTTCAAGGCCAGCTATTTATACACGAAACGAATTCCCGACAACATTCTAGTAAAATCTGGAATATTTTGTTTCATTCATAACTTGAACAATCCATTCACAAATTCTAGTGATAAAAAAAAAAAAAAAAAACTCGCGAAAATGTCTTCACGCTTATCAAAGTTAGGGCAAGTGTAAAAACTACAAAGTGTTTCAGGGCCGGTATACAGATGATAAAAGTGATATCTTCAGATACATTTGCAACATGTCGCCAGATAAAACCAAAACTAATGAAAATAAAGCAAGGCAGGAAAAACCACAACTATTTACAAGATTTGTAACATTGCCCCCTTCCTAAGGACTGCACGTCCCGGGCAGTACAATCCCCAGAAAAGAAGCAAGGGAAAATTTACAGGTGCACACATTACGTGATAACCAATCATAAACATGATAAACAATAACAATGAGAACATGAAAGAAATAATAACATTGATGAAGTAATATTACAGACAATTAAAGGCAAAAGTTATTTACAAAATTTACAAACAAGTTACCATGGTAGCTTTACATTTAATTTACGAACTATGGCCATAGTATGGGGCTAGCCGATCATAATGTACAACTCTGGGTTTTGAATGTGATGACTTCTGGATCCTCACTACGACGTCGTTCAGCCGGTGAAGGACTGTGTAGGGTCCATCCCAATGCGACTGCAATTTGGGTAACAGACCTTTACGTCGGATGGGATTCCATAGCCACACTTTGTCACCTTCTTGAAAGTCATGACCAGTGGACCTTGTGTCGTATCGGGTCTTCATTTTCTCCGTCGCGATGTTGATTCGCTCCCGTGCGAAGTGATGAACGTCTTCCAACCGGGCCTGGAGATCCTGGACGTACTCCTCAAGCGATGAAGGCACATCTGGGGCCCTACTCTCATTGTATCGTCAATATAGTCGATACCGAGAATACGGGTTTTTTGTGCGCCGTGACGTCACATCTCGTGAGACACGAATAATAACTAATCTCAAAGCCACTTCTAATTTAAGGTATCTAGAATCGCGCCGAGAAGTTTACGACAGGGTAAGAAGACGTGAGATGGCTTCCTCGGCAGTGAGAAGCTGTTTGTTTATTCCATTTTTTTCTCAACGCGAGGTGTGCCATAATGTTAAAAGTTCTGAAAATGTGGTTCAGTATGTTTTACATTGAGAGTTAAGATTTTTTTTTTATTTTGAGTTTGAATTTGGGAGAGGCATCCATTTATCGGCAGTAATTGGAACTCTGCAACTTTGCCGATTATCTGTAATCATCCTTATTTTACTGATAAATTGGCCAAAATTTTGCAAATTGAAATTACTTTAAGGTATTCCCAAAGCTTGAATTTATATGTGTACTTAACCACTGTGTCCATCTAACCCAGGGGGGGGGGGGAGGTACATTCCCTTTAATAAAACGAGCTCTTTACTCAAATTCTATTTTTGTTCAGGGAAGGGGGGGGGGGCATTTTGATTTTATCATATCGTATTTAAGTTTAATTTTTCGTCACAGAATAATTGAATCATCGTTTTTCAAGTCTTAAACTGATAGCAAAAGCATAAAACATGAATTTGTTTCTTTCAATTCTCAAACATAAAGTGTTTTAAATGCATTTTGGAAAAAAGATCCGCAGACATGTGATTTAGGATCTCCATTTTTTTTTCTTATGCATTGCCCCAAAAATAGGGACTTGTACTTAATATTTAGAGAGTGAATATATATCTCTTATTGCGAAAAGGCCAAAATATCGCGAAAAGCAAAATTGAGTCTATCAAAATCATTCCAAAAAGCGCAGCACATGCAGTAATTTTTACCCCTCTCAAACAAAAAATGTTTTAAATACACGTTTTGAAAAAGTGATACCTAGACACAGGGCATGACTTTGTAGGACATTGAGCACGAGCTTTATGTGCTGACCCCCCCCTAAATAAAAACAATATAATGAAGTAGTAAAATATTTCGGATTTCAAGTTTTCGAAAGAGTACTTTTTAATTTATTTTTTATCTCGTCATAGTGCGATATGAAATTTCTCCATTTAAAAAACTTTAGATGCATTTGAGACCCCCCCCCAAACGTTGGTGCCCTGAGCCTGTGCCCCATATACCTATGCCTTAATTTTGCCCTGCCCAGACGTGTGATTTTTCTTTACTTAGCATTTAAAGCTTGAAAATACAACTATTATCGCGAAAACAAAAATGAGTAACGCAAAAAGGGGACTTTTACTTAAAGCCTGAATTTTAAACTATTATTGCGATAAAGGCAAAATATCGCTGAAAACAAAGTCATGAAGTTAAATGATTTAATTTAACAAATATTTTTAAATATTAGTATTATTTTTTTAAAAGTATTTATAAGTTTTTTCATGTTTAGTCGAAGCATTTGATACATTGAGATGAATTCGTATAATGTATTTTGACACTTTACCTCGCTTAAGCTTGTATGCTCGTATGTGGTGAAAAGATGCACTAATTGCGATTTAAAATTTTAATATTTTTAAATTCTTGAAACACAACATCTTAATCTGCCCGAGTGCTTTTAATATTTGGCTCTTGAATCTTATCGCCATCTATTCCGGAGGCTAAGCTGAACCAGAAAGTTAAAGCAAAATGCACGCGCGAATGTTGATGTAATAACGCGAGTGAGATATACTGTCATTTGATTGGTTAATCCTTTTTCCTTCTCGATACGCTGTAGAGGGAGAGAAAATTCTCGCTTGGGCACATTAGGGCTTTCAGAGTAGCACAAAATTTGACAAGCGACTACTTTTTCGGCTATTCTTGCTTGTCGTGAGGGAGTAATAGACGTCACTGGAAGTTCCAGGAAGTTTCAGAGTAGGGCTCCTGGAGGGAGACCGAAGACGAGATCACAAGGTAGCCGAAGCTCTCGGCCGAAGAGCATTTGTGATGGGGAATATCCAGTGGTCTCGTGGACAGCACTGCGGTAGGCCAGCAGGAACAGAGGAAGTTTCTTGTCCCAATCCTGTTGATTTTCGGAGACCATAAGCGAGAGATTATTAAGAATTGTCCTGTTAAATCTCTCCACCATGCCGTCCGATTGTGGGTGTAGTGGTGTCGTTCGAGTTTTCTCAATTTTGAGGATTTTACATAGGCCCTTAAATACAGCAGAGATGAAGTTTCCCCCCTGATCGGAATGGATCTGCAAGGGTGTCCCATATCTCGAGATCCAATGCTGGACTAGAGTCTCTGCTACAGTGGTAGCTTCTTGATCCGGAATGGAATATGCTTCGGGCCATTTGGTGAAGTAGTCAATGGAAACGAGGATGTATTTGTTCCCATCAGTAGTTTTCGGTAGAGGACCAAGAATGTCGATCCCGATTCGTTCGAAAGGAGCTCCTACGTTGTAAAGATGTAGTTTCCCGCGGCTTCTTCTCTTCGGTCCTTTACGGGCGGCACAGGCGTCGCAAGAATTGCACCACTTCTCCACGTCATCCTTCGCCTTGCCCCAGAAGAAGCGCTCTCGAACCTTGTGGAGGGTTTTCAGGATACCAAAGTGTCCTCCAGTCGGACTACTGTGCAATTCCTTTAGAACGTCTGGAATTCTTGATCTGGGAAGGAGTAACTGCCATTTGAATGCTTTACCATCGTCAGATTCCCATTCCCGATACAGGACGCCATTTCGCAACTGGAGAGATTTCCATAGAGCCCAGTATCTTTTCGTTGCAGGACTGTAGATAGAAATGTCTTGCCAACTAGGTCGCCGACTGTCGTTTTCCATTAACTCTATGATAGGCTTTAGGTCTGGGTCTTCAAGCTGATCTTTTCTAACATGGTCGTCACTCCATGGATCAGGATCTGAAGATGATGAAGTAGCAGTAACTTGACAGACAGTAGGGATTGTCGTCCCGTACTGTTTCTCTATTCGGGAGCAATAATGGCAGTTCTCGGAACAAGGTCTTCTTGATAATGCGTCAGCATTACCATGTGACAAACCTTTTCGGTGCTTAATCTCGATATCATATTCCTGGAGCCGCTGTATCCACCTGGCTACCTGGCCCTCTGGATTCTTGAAATTCAAAAGCCAAGTTAAAGAGGCATGATCGGTCCGGAGCAGGAATTTGCGGCCGTAGAGGTAATGATGGAAATGTTCTACAGCTTTAACTATGGCGAGCAATTCCTTTCTCGTGACACAATAATTTCGCTCCGACTTGGATAAGCATTTGCTCCAGTATGCGATGACATGCTCGTTACTGTCTACTTCTTGAGATAAAACAGCTCCAACGCTCTCGTGGCTCGCATCAGTGTCAAGTATGAAAGATTTTTCAGGCTGAGGATAAGAGAGAATAGGCGTTGATGTTAAAGCCTCCTTCAGCTGTAGAAATGCATCCTCGCATTCTTTGGCTCATTCAAATTTTTGTTTGCTCTCCGTCAGCTTATGCAAAGGTCGTGCAATATTGGAAAAACCCTTCACAAACTTCCTGTAGTACGTGCAGAGCCCCAGGAAACTTCGCAGCTGATGGATGTTTTCGGGGCGGCTCCAATTCTTGACTGCTGATACCTTATCTGGATCTGTTCGTACACCTTCAGAAGAGATAATGTGACCAAGGTAGTTCACCTCACGGCGGAACAAATTACATCTGGACGGGCTTAACTTCAGTTTGGCTTCCTTAAGCTTTTGCAGCACCTTCCTAAGATTAGCCAAATGTTCCTCAAAACTGCGTTCTATGATGATGATGTCGTCCAAGTAGACAAGACAGAATTCATAAGAGAGTCCTCTTAACACTGATTCCATAAGACGCTCAAACGTGGCTGGTGCATTGCAGAGGCCGAAGGGCATCACTTTAAACTGCCACAAGCCTTGTCCGGTTGTAAACGCCGTCTTCTCTCGGTCGTCGGGGTGTATCTCCACCTGCCAGTAGCCGCTCTTTACATCCAGGGTCGAAAACCACTTGTGTCCGGAAAGGGTGTCCAGAGTGCCATCGATCCGTGGAAGAGGGTAACTGTCCTTCTTGGTGATGTCATTCAGGCGTCGGTAATCAACACAAAATCTGGTGGAGCCGTCTTTCTTTCGGACCAAGACAATAGGGGATGCCCAAGGACTGGATGAGGGTTCGATGACGTCATTCTCCTGCATCTCTTTCAAGAGGATCTCAACCTCGTCCTTCTTGGCGAACGGTAGTCGTCTTGGATGCTGCTTGATAGGGGGATGATCTCCAGTGTCGATCCTATGCTGCGTTAAATTCGTGCGACCAACATCCTCGGATGTAGATGAAAACACCTGCTTGAAGTTTTCCACCAATTTTTCCGCAGCGTATCTTTGATCCGTCGATAATGGTGCACTCCCAATTAATTTCGAAGTCAAGGACTCGGAAGACACAGTCTCGGAGGAATCAATTCTTCTGATGATGCAGTTTACGGGAGTACAAGTTGCCAACACTTCTCCTTTCTTAATATTCCTCGGTCTTTCACTTACATTGGCGACTCTCACAGGAACTGCATTCCTTGAAAGGTCCACAAGCGTAGATGCCACTAGTACTCCTTTTGGGCTATTATTCTGGTTAGGATATTCAATTAGGCCGAATTTAAAGCTGTTGTTTTCCTTGATGGAGCCGGGTATTAGTACTTCTGATCTAGAGGGAATCAATGAATCAGTTTGGGCTATTATTTGATGAGCGGATTTTAAGTTATTTTCGGTATTGAAAATTACTATGTCTTCCCTCGTCGAGTGCAGCTCATTATTTCTAAAGTCAATAGAAAAATCAAATTTTCTCAAAAAGTCCAGTCCGAGAATGAAGGGATCTGTAATGTCAGCAACGAATGCCGTGTGATGGTAAGTGGCGCTTCCGAACATTATTTCTAAGTTCACTTTCCCTTCATTCTCGATTTTGTCACCTGTCACAGTTTGGAGAGTAACGCAGGGCGGCGTCCATAAGATCTTGAGTCCAAATCGATGAGCCACATCAGTCCTAATGATGGAAACGTTGGCTCCTGTGTCCACAATCATTTCGCAGGGAAACCCATTCACATATGCGTAAATGAAGAGTCCATTGCAGCCGCCACTTCTTGAGGAAATCTGGAAAACTTTGGGATGGGGCTCATTCCAATTTGGCGACCGCCGCCCCGCGAGATTGCCATAGCTTAGTTTTCCTGAGCTGAAGAGGAAGAGGTACCCTTCCCTCTTGTTTCTTGGCGGGTTTCGCAGTTTCTTCGTACGTGGCCCTCACCGCCACATTTCCAGCACTTCAGTGGCTTGTCTACTGCTCTTTTCAGGTGCACCTCTTGCTTCAGAGCGTCGCCCGACATCTCTTTCATGTTGTCGCTCAACTTCCGAGAAACGATTACAGTCGCATCCGGACGTCACATTCCACCCCTTGAGTGTCGGCCTCACGGAGTTCCGAGAGCGTCAGCCTGAACTTGCAAAGTCTCTCCAGCCCTGGAGTCGGATTTGAGCTGAAGTTAGCTGAATCTTTTTGGCATGATTCGCCAAAGCGAAGCTCCAAGGCTGATGATAGGCTTCGAAGTCACGGGCTTGTCCTCTGGAAGGTCTATAGTATTTCAGCTGCATCCCTCTCAGCGAGCAAGCTCTCTATCGACGGATCACCCGAAGACAGTCGGAAGCAGATGGGAAAGCCTCTCAACGTCTGCTGCAAAAACTTGCAAAGTCTCTCCAGCCCTCTGGAGTCGGGATTTGAGCTGAAGTTAGCTGAATTCTTTTTGGCATGATTCGCCAAAGCGAAGCTCCAAGGCTGATGATAAGGCTTCGAAGTCACGGTGCTTGTCCTCTGGGAAGGTCTATAGTATTTCAGCTGCATCCCCTCTCAGCGAGGCTGCAAGTTGACAGGCTTTCGTGGAAGAGTCCCAGGAGTTTGCTTCTGCTACGATGAGGAACTGCTTCTTGTAAATATTCCACGAGGTCTTCCCGTCAAATGTGGCCAGTTTAATGAATGGACGAGAAGTTCCAGTTGTAGCTACACAGTCACTTGAATTGTTGGAGGATGCTGATAACTTCGATTCAAGTTCTTTAATTTTCTTGTCCACATGGTTTTCTTCTGTGGTGATTCGATCTTCTAGAGCCTCCACTTTATTTTCCATGTTGGTAAATTTAGTTTCCACCAAACATTTCATTGACGTTAGATCGCTCTTTATTTCTTCTTGATTAGTAGCCAGATCATTTTTTAATTGTTCTTGATTAGTAGCCAGATCATTTTTTAATTGTTCTTGATTAGTAGCTGTGTCATTTTTTAATTCACTTTTAACAACGTTGATCGCATCAAGGAGTTGTTTCAGTTGTTCATCCATTGCTCGAGTAATCACCATAAAATTCCGAAGTCAAAAAGTCCGTAGGAAGAAAAGTCCAAGTTCACAGGTAATTCCAAGAAAGTCCTTGAAGATGCCCCACGTTGGACGCCAAAATTGTAACGAGTCCGTAGCACCTTCAACTTTCTTCAAATGAGCATTCCAATCTTGAGGAAGTAACTATAAATTTATTTACAAGTATGTACACTATTTACAATAAGAGCAGGAAACAATTGCTAAACATCCAGCAATTAGGCAGCAAACAGTACACTGTACTCTCAACAGTAAATCAGCACCACGTATCTAACGTGAACAGTAATTAAGAAATTACAAAAGCAAAAACAGCATTCGCCCAAAGCGAATAAAAACGAGCACTCTCAGAAATCAACATCTGGAAAGAACTAACTAACTTGTGTTCAAGGCCAGCTATTTATACACGAAACGAATTCCCGACAACATTCTAGTAAAATCTGGAATATTTTGTTTCATTCATAACTTAAACAATCCATTCACAAATTCTAGTGATAAAAAGAAAAACCACGCGAAAATGTCTTCACGCTTATCAAAGTTAGGGCAAGTGTAAAAACTACAAAGTGTTTCAGGGCCGGTATACAGATGATAAAAGTGATATCTTCAGATACATTTGCAACATGTCGCCAGATAAAACCAAAACTAATGAAAATAAAGTAAGGCAGGAAAAACCACAACTATTTACAAGATTTGTAACAACATGCTCTATGTTGGTTTTTAGCGTGTAGCTGCAAAAGTAGGTGTCTGCAATTTTTTCGCAAATGCGCTTCTTTCATACATATTGCAATCAACGTGAGAAAGTCAGGAAATTTTAAGATGGACCTCAGTTATTCAAAGTTAAAGTCACATCCTTTTGTAGCGACAATTATGTGAATTTTTTCTAGAAATTTATTTTTGGTGATATCTACTTATGCAGCCATAGAATTCATTAAAAAACGAAAGAAAAAAAAAGTTACTCTGAACCTTTTGAGTTTACATTTAAACCATTGACAGTGAAAGTGGTATAGGTAGTTTTTTTCATATTTTGTATTTACTTTTTAAAAAACTAGTTAAAACCCCGAATTCTACTTCATGCGAAACAGCCATTTTTTTTCATGTTGGCAAAAGGTTAATAAGCTTCGCAGTACGTATTGGCAAAGTGAACTAACTTTCGTCATCCTGATTTAACAAGTGGGTTCCTTTAATCTTTCTTCCATTAAAGTTTAAGCTGTCAGAGTCAAATTATATATAAAACTGACTGTAGACTACTTGAGAAACAGGAAACCTAATGAAAACTCTATTATTTCTCCATACTTACATGTCAATTGCACTTAGGTCAAGATAAGATTAAGATTTTTAATCTCAAAATTATTATCCCATTGTTGAGGGGTGAAAGAATTTTACTTAATTTGTGTAGTACCTTTTTATATTCACAAAATTACTAATTTTTACGTTCATTTTTCCTTGTTTCTTTTTTTTGTGTGTTTTTATAAACTAAGAGTGACATTTTGTACAAACTGACGAAACTGCTTCTTGTGACATAAAGCACTTTTGTGACGAATTCTTACTATAATCTTCATAGCTGAAGTGCAACGTATACGTCGTAATTATGGGATGGTATAATTATGTTCTGTTAGCTCAATTATATCACTGTTTAGGAAACTATGCGAAATCTAATGTCATTTCCCCTGTAAAATAATTTCCATCAACTCACAATAGGAAAAAATATTTCAAACAAAGAGAAAAAAAAAAGTTATATATGTAAAAAAAATAAGTAAAGCTAGTAATGAATCCAACGTAATTGAATTTAATACTGGGTTTCGAGAACACATGAGCGTTTTACTAAATTTGACAGTTCAAATGTAAGTATAGGTAGCAAAAGTAAAACTTTCAATCTAGTTTTATTTTTGGCTGCTTTTATGAACACCAAAGATTTGCTATAGCGCTTCCGGGAATTCTGCCGGATATTTACAAAATCGTATGTAATAGATTCCATAGTAAATCACGAAAGATTTGCGCTAGAGCTAAATCGATTGCGAAGTAATGTATTTAAAAGACTTAAGGGCGATTATTTCTATATTGGGGCTTCTTAACAGTATTTTAGCTGTTTAGTTGTGAGTAAATTGTAATGTGATAAGTTTCAAATTTGAGTTTAATGTGTAAACTCGTAAAAACACTATATGTCTTATTTAAATTTTTACAGTGCATATCTAACATAATCAAAACTTAGATAAATATAAACTGCAGGAGATAAATTTTAAAAATTAATTAGACAAAACGCAATTTCTTGTTGCTATTGTTGACGCGCCAATAGTTAAAAAACGCTACAGAAAGATTAAGTGCCAAATGCAATTGAATCATTTATTTCAGAAACCACCTAAGCGACAAAATTTCTGATTTTAAGAAAACATTTATTTCCTTACGTTAAACTAAATAATAGTGATTACAACAGTATTTTCTGAAAGAAATAGACCTAAATATGAATATATTTCAGTTTAAAACATTGAAATCCTAGTAGATTTTTTCATAAATAACGGTAAAAATACGTTTTCGAACTTTTAGAGTTTGTGGTTTAGGTGGTTTCTGAAATAAACGATTCAACTACTTCTCTCAGTTAAAAATCTCAATATTTTCCATTAAACTCTTAAAAACTTACTATGTTGACTCTAGGTGGCTGGTTCACAGAAAAGTGGGAGGTCCGAGAAAACGTGGTGGGGTAGAAGGGGGCTTCCTGTATTTTTTTTTTTTTTTTGACGAAAATTTTGCTATAGTATTAGATTTTAGGATAATTATTGATTAAATGACCTTCCAAAAAAAAAAAAATCTGGCAGCGGCCTCAAAAATCAGGATAGATGGTGATAGTGAAATTCCTCCTTCCAATTCATAGTACTGTTTTTTTTTTTTTTGCTTAGAAAAGTGGAGGGGCAGTGCCCCTTTGTTTTTGAAAGTGAGGGGGCAGTTGCCTCCTCCCCCCCCCGTACGAGTCACTTATGATGTTGATATTAATATCAGCGTACACTGTTGAAAAAAACCTGAATTTTCAGGAAGATTTTTACTGATTTTAACAGTAAATTTCTGTTTTCGTTTCAAAACAGAACTTTTCCTTGAAAAAACGGAACTATTCTGTGAATTACCAAGTTGGAGAAACAAAAAACGGAATTTACCCGGTTTTGTGGTTGAAATATAACCGAACGAGAGAGTTAGAAACAGTCTGAAGAGACTTGGCGCGTGCGCAGAAACGAAAAGAGGACATCTGTGTCTCGTCGTTTGGATAGCTACTTTACAAAAAACATCACAGTCGAATGTTATTTAATCGTGTTCCTCAGGACGTTATTATGTGTGCCATTTTGTTTCAGTTTGAAAATGCTTCGTCGAAGAGCGTTGACTATTGTTATAGCATTCGAAGAAGAATTATTCCAGGATTCTGCGTAGTTAATCAAATTGACTGGAAAAATAATTTGGATCTTTTCATGTGTTATTCGGTATCCAGCATTTCCTAGCTCAACATTTTTAAGAAGACTTCGTTTATCGCAATGGATAGAATCAAAATGGGCAACAAAAGGGCGTGTTAGTATATTTTAAAATCTACTCGCTCTATTGTTGCCTTTTTTGAGCAACAAGATTTTTATTTAAGAGGTAAGAATTTTTATTTTTGTTACTGCTAGTTTTATTTTAATCTGAGTCCAGACTTAACAGTTAGTTATTTCATGATGTGCATTTTAGTAGTTGCATGTATAAACTTACTGGTGCTGAGGGTTAGTAAAATTTAGTGAAATGATTTTTGTAATTTTATATCAAGATTTAAAAGCTTAGTTTCAAAACTTAGCTTTTTTACTTTATGACTTTACTTCGTTAATGTGACGAAATTAATGTTGTCAAAACTACGAAAATGATTGTCAATTTGACGATACTAGGATAAAGAAATATTTCGCTACATTTGACGAAATTCATCCCCAAAAAATTACGAAATGTTCGCTCGGGGTATATTCTTGGAAGTGATTTCATCAAAAACAAAGAAAATTCGTTAATTTTGAGAGTGCATTTCTGAAAGTGTTGATCACTATGAACACCATAACGTAAATATATATGAAAATAGAGGAAATCAGTAACAATACAGGATTTTTTTTTTAAGGAACCACGAATGTTTCAAATTCAGAAAGGAAAAAAAGAACTTTCGGAAGAACTTAATTTTTATTCAAACATAAGAGAAAATATTTTTAAAAGAATGCACCTTGTTAATACTTTTTAATTTTTTGAAGTTATGCGCTCAGAAATACTATGCATTGATCATTCCATCTTCAAAATATTTGAGTATTTTATGCGAGATTGATGTAATCTTTTCAAAAAAATCATGTTATTTTAATGAACTAAAATTTTTAATGAAAAAAAAAAAAGCCAATTCTTGTATTGCTTTAGTATTTTTTTTAAAGGCAAGATGTTTAAAAGTTTGAAGTATATGAGCGGATATTTTCAAACTTTTTCTAAAAAACAAAATTCGTAAGAGTTTTAAGTTTACATTTTTGCTCATCATTTTGTCTTATATATATATAATTTTCCGGTGAGCTAGTTTACGCTCCTTTTTTAATTGCTCTATTTTTCTGTTTCTCATTTTCCCATATTTTAATCACCCACATTTTTACGTTATAGGCTTATACCTATACGCTTATACTTATATATGCAAGATGGAAAATTGAAATTTTGCAAAATAAACAAGCGCTTTTATAGCAGCTTAATATTAATAGCAAATAATATATGAAAGTTTAATAAATTAGTCCTTTAAGTGGCGCAAAATGTGTAGATTGGAAAAAACAACAAATGAACAAATTGAAATTTTAAGAAACTTTAGAGAAACATTTGAAAATTTACGAAACAATATAAACATATAAAAAGAACAAACGAAAAAGATAAGGCAGCACATTACCCATGTTTGTTCTTTTTATATGTTTATATTGTTTCGCAAATTTTCAAATGTTTCTTAAAATTTCAATTTGTGCATTTGTTGTTCTACACAATCTACGCATTTTGCGACACTTAAAGGACTAATTTATTGAACTTCCATAGATAATTTGCTATTGATATTAAGCTGCTATAAAAGCGCTTGTTAATTTGCAAAATTTAAATAATTTTCCATCTTGCATGTATACATATAAGTCAAAGCGTATAGGTATAAGCCTATAACGTATAAGCGGGGATAATAAGAACCGAAAAAATGAAGAACGGAGAATTACGAAACGAAAAAATGCCTAACGGAAAAATGACGAACGGAGCGTTCGTCATTTTTCCGTTAGGCATTTTTAAACTGCTATTAAAATCACGGAAATATAATTAACGAAACGGAAACACTCCGGCAACTCAGCTGCCGTATATTTTTTCGTTATTTTCAGGAATTTTTTTTAACAGTGTACTATGACATTAGTTGAAGAACTTACAGTGCGTTTCAAAATAATAGGTCCACCAGTAAAAACGAAAGTTATGCGTTAAAAAAGGTTGTATTGTGTACAAAGTACTATTTATAAACTACATTACTTCATTCAATGTAAAATAGCTCATAAATAATTTACAAATAATAGGAATAATGAGGAAAACTAAAATTAGATGAAACAGCTGTTTCAAAAAGATAGGTCCACTGAATAAAGTATCAAATAAATGTTGAATTAATAAGAAGTTTTTCTGATTTTTTTTCTGAATAAGCTCAGGAGTCCTATTTGGCATGGTTTCCACAAGTTTTTTAAAACAATTTGTCCCGATTTTTGACCATTCGGAGGAAATAGCCCTTTTTAAGTCTGCAGTACTGTTGTATTGCCTTCCGCCTGCTTACACCGCTCTTGCGAGTAGACCCCACATGTTTTCTACTGGATTCAGGTCGGGGCCTGCAAGGTGGCTAATCGATAATATGTACAACATTATCCAGAAACCATTCAAAAATGGACTTTGCAGAGTTCAGAGGAGCATTGTCTGGGGTTCTGATTGTGGAATAAAATGTTGTTCAAACAGCTTGTTATTGCTAGCAGAAGTCAAACTATTGTCTACAAATGCTATATCAGTTTTTCCTGTCCCTCTGAATCGGGCACAAGCCATAATGGAACCACCATCAGCTTGCCTCTTCGAGAATATTTGTGTATCGTTACGCTGATCGTGCCAGTAATAATGCCAACCATCTGGACTATCCAGGTTGAATTCCTTTTTATCGCTGAATATCACACGATGCGTATCTTGTTTCCAGGACATCCCTTCCTTGCGCAAATTTCAATCTCTTTTCTTTGTGCTTTTTAATCAATTTCAAAGCCGCTTTTCTCTTGAAGTAAACTAAACTGCCAAACTTCCTTACCGCTCTGTGGACTGTAGATTTTGATATTGAAGGGTTTAGTTGTGTGGATAAAGTAGATATGCTCATTATTTCCAGTTTTTAGCTCCCTTACGATAGTGCTTCCTTGTCGGGGTGTCACTTTTGATGGGCGGCCAGTTGATTTTTTACTGCTATAAACATTTCGAAATAGCAAAAACTTGTTTGCAACACTTTGCAATCTGTTTAAAAGCTTACGGGCAATTCCATCGTTACAGACGTAACAATCGCAGACTTTGAACACAAATAATTCTGGTTTGGGCTGATTAAAGTCTTCAATTTTTTTTCCTGTAGTGTAACTTGATGATGTTTATGCTAAATTAAATTTGCGTGCAGATTGCTTAATTACAAAAAAATACAGAAATTAAAAACTGAATGTTACAGACGTAATTCACAAAAGAGCAAAAACTCGACTATGTCATACAACTTACAATATTCCTCTGAATTATACGGAAATTTTGAACTTTTTTTTTAATACGTGTTCTAGAGACTTCAAGCTTTCTAAAACCATAAAGATTGTGTGGATTTTGACTGCCGAATTTGTGAAAAAAATTCATAAACTTGTTACAGACGAAACAAAGTGGTGTTACAGACGTAACATCTCTGATTTGAAAGTAGAAAACAGTATTTTAAAGCAGAAATAAACAAAGATTTTTGTGCTAAAACAATACAGTAGCATTAACACATTATTTGAATATTTTAAGTTATACTGTAACAGTTTTAGAAAATTTGGGTAAGTTTGGGGGAGTTGAGAGCATATGCCGATATGTCAATATGTAACAATAAATTAATGTATCTTAAGACGATTATTTCCAAGAAAGATTGACACAAGAAAAGTTTAGAAGGGCCTTCACACAAATTTATTTATTTGTATTCTTAAAATTAATGCATAATGGGGCTGCTACATAAAGGAAAAGTAAATTCCTCCCTGGAATCAGTGATTGGTCTTAGGAGAACTTAAAAATTTGAAAATGTTGGATGATATAGCAGAATACTAGTACCAAACTAAAATTTAACCTTCTTGGTGACAGTTGGTCAATTTTGATAATTTTTTTTTAATGAAAAAATGTGTCCTTTTTCGTCCGACGTTTTCGAAATTCGAACGGCATTTTCGCAAATAAATTTCAATTACATGCCGACATAATTCAAAATTTCAAAATCAGAATACCAGAAACTTTAGTACTCGTACCATATTATGCTATACACATGTATTGCTCATCCTGTGCTTTTTACCTATTTAATTGGAAATTTACTTTTGCTCCGGACGTAACATAGAGCCATTTGTTATGTCCGAAATGTTACGTTTGTAACAGCATTAATTAAAAAACTAAATCAGGTGCAATATTTTTAACTATGGTGGGCAATAACTCTAAGAATTTGCCAAAAGGGCCATTAAGGGTTTTTTTTAATTTTGATTTTTTAGGACGTAATGACAACTTTTGCTTCTTTTTTGTTACAGACGTAACATCAAACTTCTTTTTTTCAAACTTCAATTACACCATTTAGATCAATTCAAAAGAAATTAATGAATGCATATTATTATAGTACCGTCTTAGTAGTTAAAATTGTGCTACAAGTAGTTATTTTTGTTTTTATTTTTCGATGAGAAATATGCATTTGAAAATGTGTTCTTTTTTCTGATTTTTTTACAAGTTCGTGAATATCCGTACTTCCAACTAAGAAAACAAGTATTATTCTAACTCTCACCAAAAAACCAATGCAGGATTCTTAAAATATACATCTTAAGCTTTAAAATGATGTATAACCTAGCAACATAACTTCAATATGAATTTTTGACCAATTGGTTTCACTTTTCATGGAATGGCCCTTACCTATTTCTCTATTCAATTTTCCAGACTGTTTTAAATGCATCAATTTTCCCCTGCTCAACCAGCGAAAGACTGCAATGGCAACCGGTTTTGTTTGACTACAAAGTGCTGTTCAAATCTGTTTAAATACCTCCACAGCAGCAAGCATAATCCCGTAGTAATACTAAGCAACGATACTTATGCAAATTTTTGGAAATTTACGTGGTTGGGGCAATATTTCTGAAGGCGGACCTATCTTTTTGAAACGGTCTGAAAATGAAAATTTGCATCAAATAAGAAGATATGATTTATTTTTAAGAAATTTCATCAAACATAGTTATAGCAATTACAGCTATATAATCACTATCAAAAAAAGTGATTCTTATTCCTAATTAAGAGCCGAAATTTCGAAAAATAAGGGTGGACCTATCATTTCGAAACGCACTGTAGTTGAAGAACAAATTATGGGACAGTTAAAAAATCGGAGAAAATTAGCTCCAAAATTCTTACATTTTCTCTTTTTCTTTCTTTTATACCATCAGTTTTCTAGAACAATATAGTTATATTGATGATAAAAGGAGTTTTAATAAAACAAAGTTTAAATTCTTCACCCGTAAATATTGTTCCAGAGTCAGTAGTCATTCCCGGCACAAATACTGAAAAAATATATTTACGTTTAACAGCATGGTTACGTTTCAGATACATCTGCATTGCAGCTTAAATTTATAAATACATTTTTAAAGTAAATGCAAAAAAAGATTGACTATTACCTATTTATTTCAGTGATGATGCAGTTGCGGATACAACAAAGTCATATGCGTATCCATGAATTTTAACGCAAAACCAACTTTTTGTGCTTATAACTTAAAAAACATTGTTTGAATTTTGTTTCATTATGAGCACAAAATGAATTACGCTGAAAAAATTCTGATTTGCTTAAAAAGCTGATCTATATAACTCTCACAATTAAAAATGTAGTACTAGTAATTCTCAGTGTAAAGTACAGAATAAAAATATCCTTAAAACTGAATTTGCCTTAACATTTCCTGCCCTTAGCATCATTTACTTACCGAAAGACTTTCTTTCCAGGTAATCAAATAAAGTTCTTGTTGCTATGACACTTGTTGCTATAACAAGATTCCAGATTTATTCGGTCATCTCCGGAATCTATCTCTAAAATCAATTCTTCCGAGTTTTTATCGACAAAAAAGCATATTAGGGATTCCAATTCATTCAATGCTGAATACGAAGAATTTCAAGTCTGACCATTTCACAGCTTTTCTCCAATGAGACTTCCATTAAATCGGAGAGAACTTTGTATGAGTTATCAATGTTTCTCTTTTTCTCAAAATCAATTCGTTTAATAAACCGAATAATTCTTGTTGAAAAAGGGATAAAAGTATTTAAAAAGTGATAAAAAGATTTTATATAACAGTTAACTTTCTGAAACTATGTGAAGTAAATTTTAATGTGCGTCAAAAACAGTATGTTATAGCAAAAACGGAGTTTCTGTTTAAAACATTTTCCCGTAAATTCAAAAAAAAAAAAAAAAAAAAATCAAACTTTAAACATAATTGAGCAACTGGCTGCAGGCTAATAAGCAAAGTGCAATCGGATATCATGAAATCGTTTTATCTCTCTAATTTGTTGTTGTCATGTGCCAGATAATCTGACAATTTAGGGTGCGCTGTTTCACTTTTTCCGTAATTTAATACCGTACCGTAATTTAATGTACCGTAATTTAATGTGAAGTCCGACTTCCACAGTACAAGGTTATTCCACGTCAAATCGCCTAAGCCTATGTGCCGTCCTGTCTCGGATTTTGGTCAATATTTCTTTACGAATAGATACCTATGAGATAAACTCAAATTATTTTTTTTTAGATTTTTTAAATAAAAATTTAGGGTTGTAGATTTTTTTGAAATTTTGTTTTTTGCAGAATTTTTGCTTTTTTATTTTTGGTATGCTTTTGAAAAAGCTGTATAACTTCCTCATTTTTCATTCAATTAAGCCAGTTTACGTATCATTTTAAAGCTAATTATTTTCTCCTTCAATATTAGTGACAAAAATGAGATTGTGAAAAATAGAATTTTGCCAGTGGTCGTCTGAAGTCAAATTTTGTGTTTTTTCAATTGGTATGTTCAATAGGTCATATCTCCGGAGTACCAACTAAGAACTGCACAATTTTTTTTCAGTGATGAAAACATCATATACTTTTTATGTATAAAAAATTAGGAGGGTGTTTTTTGTTGTTTTGGAATAAAAAAATCAAGTGTGTTTTTTCAGTTGGTATGATCAATAGGTCATATCTCCGGACTACCAACTAAGAACTGCACGACACTTTTTTTCTGTTATGGCAACATCATACCCTTTTTATGTATAAAAAATTAGGAGGGTGATTTTTGTAGTTTTGGAATAAAAAAAAAATCAAACGTGTCTTTTCAGTTGGTATGATCAATAGGTCATATCTCCGGATTACCAGTTAACAACTGCGCCATTTTTTTTCTATAATGAAAACCTCATAATGTTTTTTTTATGATCAAGATATTAGAAGAGTGTTTTTTGTTGAAGTGAAATTTTTGAAACAACTTTCTTTAAAAATCAAGTTTTCGATAAGTTTTAAAACTCCGAAACATTAAGAGCAAGAATCTGAGAAACTGTCACGCCTAGCATTATGAGGTGATTCATGACCTCTCAGATTTTCTCCCAAAATTTACCAAATGTTTATTATCTTATTGAAAGACTAAATGCAGAATGTTTTGCTCTTAAGTTGAGTTGTTTAGTTTTTATGGATCCCTAAAGGTGAAGATGCGGCATCAAAAATTTAGCGGATTTTCAAGACATGGAAGTTGCTGTGAGCCAAAACTCTTACCAGGAACTGTTTAACTCCAATTTTCTTTTTGTATATGGAATATAGAAGGTTGAAACTTTACAAAATGAAGGTTAAATTTGTGGTACGTTGTTGCCGTAAGGTCAGTGAAGGCCCTCAAAACAAGGCATTTTTGACGTTTTTTAGCGTTTTTGAGGTCCAAAAACAGCTTGTACATTTCAGTTGGCACGGCAAAAGTAGTGTCGTTTGAAAGACCAGTGTAAGCACTTTAAAATAATGTATAAATAACCGAGGAAAGTTCAACGTGCTTTTAGTTGCGTAAGGCCGAAATATGAAAAATGTCATATTTTACCGATATTCAAACGGTCATAACTTCCTCTGCCAACAACATATTGAAATATTTTTTTTGCCGATGTCATACTCTATTCTTTGTCTTAACAGAACAGTTGAGTCCTTTGAGGCGAAATGTGAAAATTTTTTTACAAAAAATGCATTTTTACAAAATACATTTTTTGTAAAAAAATTTTTCACATTTCGCCTCAAAGGACTCAACTGTTCTGTTAAGACAAAGAATAGAGTATGACATTGGCAAAAAAAATATTTCAATATGTTGTTGGCAGAGGAAGTTATGACCGTTTGAATATCGGTAAAATATGACATTTTTCATATTTCGGCCTTACGCAACTAAAAGCACGTTGAACTTTCCTCGGTTATTTATACATTATTTTAAAGTGCTTACACTGGTCTTTCAAACGACACTACTTTTGCCGTGCCAACTGAAATGTACAAGCTGTTTTTGGACCTCAAAAACGCTAAAAAACGTCAAAAATGCCTTGTTTTGAGGGCCTTCACTGACCTTACGGCAACAACTTACCACAAATTTAACATTCATTTTGTAAAGTTTCAACCTTCTATATTCCATATACAAAAAGAAAATTGGAGTTAAACAGTTCCTGGTAAGAGTTTTGGCTCACAGCAACTTCCATGTCTTGAAAATCCGCTTAATTTTTGATGCCGCACCTTCACCTTTAGGGGTCCATAAAAACTAAACAACTCAACTTAAGAGCAAAACATTCTGGATTTAGTCTTTCAATAAGATAATAAACATTTGGTAAATTTTGGGAGAAAATCTGAGACGTCATGAATCACAGGCATGACACTCTCTCAGATTCTTGCTCTTAAAAAAAAAACTATGCTATCACAAGGAAGACCACGACATGGCAGCTGAATGGCATTTCTTTGCCACGAGTCATGGCAAGAATGCATGCGATGGAGTAAGGGGCATAATAAAACGGCTTGCGATAAGAGCAAGTCTTCAAAGAACTCTCGAAGCCGAAGGACAGATTTTTAAATGCACGTGATCTATTTCAATTTGCCTCTCAAAACATAAAGGGGATACAGATGTTTTTCGTTACAACAGTGGAAGTGGTTGCAAATGTAGATTTTTTAAAGCAAAAATATGAAAGAGCCTTAAGAATAGTAGGTAGCAGAGAGAATCACTTCTACAAGTCATTAGACCCGAAGAGTATATTAGTGAAGAATGTTTCTGTGTTTGAAAAACTTTTTGTTGTCACTGTCGGAACATCGTAGAAATAAAGATTGTTATTCATGAAATTTTTATGCTTTCAATTGGTAACAAATTATAAAATGTTACGTCGATTTCAAAATAATGGAAACCAAACATTAAATTTTTCCAACCACCAAGAGTTCGCGAGTCTTTTTTTGTCAAACTTTGAATGAAAGTGTATTTAAAGAAATTCCAGTTTACTTTATCGTAATTCCTATCGGTTGATGGAGTGGCTAGCAAATAATTACTGAAGAGTAAAATAATTATGTAATGACTTTTCACTATCAAAGCATGCAAGCAATAAAACAATATAAAACTACCATCAAGTATTTGTATGTAATAAATAGGATACATTTTCATCTGCTTGTGACGTGTGATGCTGAGTGAATCTCAAATTTAAGTTTCAAAAGTTGATTTTAAAGTAAAGTTTTTTGATAAAAACATCTTATATTTTTATTTCAAAATAACAAAAAAACTTCCTTCTAATTTCTTGATCATAAAAACATCATGATGTTTTCATTATGGAAAAAAAATGGTGCAGTTGTTAGATGGTAATCCGGAGATATGAACTATTGATCATACCAACTGAAAAAACACGTTTGATTTTTTTATTCCAAAACTGCAAAAAGCACCCTCCTAATTTTTTATACATAAAAAGGGTATGATGGTTTCATAACAGAAAAAAAGTGTCGTGCAGTTCTTAGTTGGTAGTCCGGAGATATGACCTATTGATCATACCAACTGAAAAAACACACTTGATTTTTTTTATTCCAAAACAACAAAAAACACCCTTCTTATTTTTTATACATAAAACGTATATGATGTTGTCATCACTGAAAAAAAAATTGTGCAGTTCTTAATTGGTACTCCGGAGATATGACCTATTGAACATACCTATTGAAAAAACACAAAATCTGACTTCAGACGACTATTGGCAAAATTCTATTTGTCACAATCTCATTTTTGTCACTAAGATTGAAGAAGAAAATAATTAGCTTTAAAATGATATGTAAACTGGCTTAATTGAATGAAAAATGAGGAAGTTATAGAGCTTTTTCAAAATGCATACCAAAAATAAAAAAGCAAAAATTCTGAAAAAAAGCAAAAATTTCAAAAAATTCTACAACCCTAAGTTTTTATTCAAAAAATCTAAAAAAATTAATTTGAGTTTATCTCATAGGTATTTATCCGTAAAAATATATTGAACAAAATCCGAGACATGACGGATCGGCCGACTATTAAAATTAGGTGATTTGACGTGGAATGAGCCTACACACAAATGGCACAGAGACCCGTTTAGAGGGTGAGCATCTACTCACAGCACAACAACGCATTCACATAAAGAAAGGACAAGGACAGGAGAGAGAATGGACATGTAAGCCCGAGTCGGAATTCGAACCCAGGACCACATCATCAGTGTACAACTTCTCTGATCACTAGATAAGGTGGCCGGCCTTCAACTTGTTGATTAAGTTGAACACAATATGCTGTTTTGTGATATCAGAGTTGAAACAATTAGCTTTTCTTACGAGAAATTTTCAAGAAGTGATAACATTTTTCAACATAATAGGTACAACTCGCAAAAACGGCAGCAGTTCGAACATTTGATACTTTAATACAAAAGTTTTTGATTTTACAAAAAATGAGATACAAGAATTTTTTTCCGATTTTTTTCCCTTGCTATTCTGGGCTATCACGATTGTTTATTTGCCTTAATTTGACTGAAGTAGCTATGCTATCCTTGAAGTCCACCGTGGGGAGGGGGGGGGGGCTTCCGAGTGAGGGTACTCCTCCTATGTGGGTCAACGGCAACTCTTTCGGCTCCTCATCCATGTCCCCCCGACATCCAATTGATTCATACCCTTTCGACTTTACCCAACACTCTTTGGACAAAAACTGCATCCAGCCATGGGCGTCTCAAGGGGGGGGGGGCTTCAAGGGGTTCGAGCCATTAAACAGTTGAAAATCAGACCACTTCAGTGATTGAGGATCGGACCACTATTCGGGAAAATAAATAATTATTCTTGCTCCTTTTAAATTATTACTTTATTTATTTCAAGAAAAAGTGCAATTGCATAATACATAATTTATTATTTAACTAAACCAAAATAAACATCTGAAAATAGAGGAACGGGGAAATACAAAGAAGACTTAGCTACCGAGCGTGTGTGATGCTTGCTCAATGTATAATGGGAATCATTTTCAGCCGTATTTTGTTCCTTTGCTCAAAGGTTCAAGTCTTGTTTGAAACTCCTTGTAAATAATATCACCAGTTCAAATACACTGCTAGGATTAGTTATAAAAGGACACAGTAGCTAAGCCGAACGAGGATCATGGGTTATGACTCACCATGAATCAAGAAAATAATACAATGCATACGCACAAAGATGGTGTGCATGCAAAATTGCGTCTTTTAGCCTTTCATTTTGGAAACTTTCCGAGAGCCCCTGATGCCCATTAAATGCCTAATATCAAAGATAACTTTAAATTTCATTTCTAGGACTTTCTGAATTTTTCTTAGGAGAGCCACTTACCCTCTCTTCTATATTAATTTGGAAAAATTACACCCAAAATGTGGTGTTTGGATTTCAATTTAAATTTTCGGACGAAAAACTCAGTTCCCTTCCTCTCTCATCTAACGTAACCAACGTTAAGTTTGGAATGTACTTTTTATGGGAAAAAAACACTAACTCTAACATTGCTTCTTACAGTATCGCGGAAGATAGCTTTATAATTGCGTTTTTAGATCGTGTTGAATAGTATCCAGGGAGAGCACTCGAACCTTATTCCTTCCCATAGCGCAGTGAACATACATATAAAAGTACATTTTGAGGTCTTCAATTTCGAAGCATTTCTGAGGGAGAACACTTATTTCCTAACATAACATCTCAGCGTATAGTCGGAAGTTAAGCTTCTAAAACTTAAATAATACAAAAATTTTGTGATAATCGCTAAAACTTGACCTCTCAATCTCTGTGTAGAAAGTTATTTATTTTCGTACAAGGTTCTAAGTTCTTAATCTTATTAAAGATAAGATTTCCATTATTTTCAAGATTCTTTATTATTCTTCTCATAGTACAGATACTTCATGAAACATATTTGCTTTGATGCATTACGTAGACTGCATCATTCAATTCAGTAAACCAAAAACAAGCAGAAGTGGTAGTGCCGCAGCAAAAGCGGTTACAGTTATATACAAAAATCAAGTGCAGAGTTAATTTGCATATAATAGTTTTAACATACTGGGCCCGGCTGAACAGAATGTTCAGAACCAAGAACCCAATAAACTTTCAGGTTGGAGCTTCAAGATGCTCAAATTTTACTTTCATAATCTTAAATCAACTTTCAAGTATTAATTCTCAAGTAAAACTACCATAGCAAACATCTCAGAAAAATTTCTAGAATATATCAAAATTTATAGTAAGAACTTTAAACTTAATCTTAATTTTAAATAGTTCAAGAACATATCAATAAACTTCAGGTATCAATAAATTGAAAATTTCAAGTTAAACAATTAGTGTTTTTTTTTTTTTTAACATATCATAAATCTTAACAACTTCAAACATTAGTACATTAAACATCAATTAAAACTAACATATTCAAAACATTCTAAAACCTTAAATTCATTCAACGCTAGTCACATTCCAATTTGATGAGCAACTGTATAGGTCTTCTTATTATGCTTTTTTCTGTTTTAATTTCACAACTGCGAACTAATCCATCTCTACCTATAAAAGTCTTAATAACCTTTCCTAACCTCCACATGTTTCGTGGTAAAAGTTCTTCATTAATTATAACAATGTCATTTACCTTTAGGTCTGCATTCGCTTTTTTATTTTTTACAGAAATAGCAGATTTTAAGTTCAACAAATAATCTTTATAAAACAACTTCCAAAACCGATTTAAAAGTCTTTCACGATATTGATAAATTTTCAACAACACTTTCCTATTACTGGCAGGAACATAGTCTGTATACTTCACTGGAGGCAAATTTGAAGGCTTATCTCCTAAAAGAAAATTCGAAGGTGATATTACTTTATATTCAGGATCAGTTTCAATATACGTCATTGGTCTATGATTTATCACAGACTCAATTTCAATTAGTACAGTCTCTAATTCATCAGCACGCAATGAGGAACGACCAAGGATTTTTCTTAACATTGTCTTGACCGACCGTACAAGTCTCTCATAAAATCCACCCCACCAAGCTCCCTTTTCTACGATGTATCTCCATTGTATACCTTTGGTGGCATAAAAGTTCTTTACATCAGGATGACTCAATACTTTCCACATCTTTCTGAGTTCTGCATCAGCTGCTTTGAAGGTTCGAGCATTGTCCGAATAGACGATAGAACATAATCCTCTTCTTGATATAAACCTGCGGAAGGCCTGTAGGAAAGATTCTGTCGTCAAGTCCTTCGTTAATTCCAGATGAATACCTCTGGTCACAGCACAAGTAAAGAGGAGAATATAGTACTTCGTATCTTCATTTTTAACGAAGAGTGGTCCAGCATAGTCACAACCGATTACATCGAAGGGATTTGATTTTTCAATTCTAGCAGATGGTAAAGGGGCGATATCTTGTTGCATTGGTCTGGAATTAAATCTCTGGCAGATGATGCATTTTCTTATAACTCGTTTCGCATTTTGTCTGCCTCTAATTATCCAGTATTTTTCCCGAAGGTACCGAAGAGTACTTGCAACTCCTAAATGAAAAACTTTTTCGTGTGCATCCCGCACCAACATTTCTGTAAAATGAGTATTGGATGGAATAATTATTGGATGTCGCTCGTAAAACCCTAATGTCGATTTTTGTAGTCTTCCTCCTACCAACAATATACCATCTTCACTTAGAAAAGGATTTAATTCACGAATTTTCGAATGTCTACTTACAAGCTGTCCTAGTTTTAGACTAGCAATTTCACAGGGAAAATGCTCTAGTTGAATTTCTTTTATCAAACATAATTCTGCAGCGAAAAGTTCTTCTGCACTTAAAGGACCTTTTTTCTTGCCAGTCTTACACTTTAAATTATAAATAAATCTTTGAACCCAAGCGGTCACTCTAACAGCTCGACGTAGTGTACTGTATTTCTCAAGATTCAGAACGGTGCAAAATTTCACAGCAATAGCAGGTAGAACTGTATTTTCATTCATGCATTTCTTCTTTTCCAATTCTACATCAGAAAGTCCGGAAGTTAAAGGCATTTTCTTCGGTCAGTTGCTTTTTGGTTCAGATAGCCAATCTGGTCCCAATTTCCATAACTTGGAGGTCAGTAGAAATTCAGCAGAACATCCACGAGACAAAATATCACTGGGGTTATCTGTGCCACTGCAATGTCCCCATGTATTAAACTTAGTCAAAGTCTGTATTTCGGTTACTCTATTCTTGACAAACAGCTTCCATCGTTCAGGTGCACTATGAATCCAATGTATTACGATCTGGCTGTCCGTCCACAAATATATATTTTCTTCTCTAATTGAAAATAAGTTTTTTAGATAGTTTGCAAGTTTTGACGTAGTTAACGCAGCTAACAATTCTAGTCTTGGCAGTGTGAGCTTTTGTTTGATTGGCGCAATTCTAGATTTTGCCATTACAAATACTACGGTACAATCCTCAATTGATCTTAAATATGCTACGGAACCGTAAGCTTTAATGGACGCATCGCCAAATATATGCAATTCTTTATTTTGATTTTGGATCATTTCACACGGAAAATATTCGCGTTGAATTTCGAATTTCTTTAAAGCTTCTATTTCACCGCACCACACGGACCACAATTTTTTGCATTCAATTGGAACTTCATCGTCAAATTCTAAACCCAACTGCCAAAGAGTTTGCATTATTAATTTTGCTCTCAATACAAAAGGTGAAATAAATCCCACCGGATCAAAAATTGTAGCTGTTACTTTTAATATGTTCCTTTTGGTGATTATTTTACAATTATTTAACGTTTCACACAACTTGTCTATGTTCAAAAATAATACATCTCTAATATTACACCAATTAAGTCCCAGAACTTTTAAAGTGTCATTTTGCTCCTTTTGTACCTCTATTTTCCCCCCATCAGCCCAAAGTTGTTTAAGCTCCTCTGAATTAGTGCTAAATTGTCGCAAATTCATTCCCGCATTCTTAAGTACATTATAAGCTTCAGTGCTTAACTTACATGCATGTGCTACGGATTCTGCACCGTAAAAAATATCATCTACATAGATTGAATTATTTAACATCTCAAAAATCTCAGGATTTTCCAACTCTAATTTCTTTATATGATGTTTTATTGTACATGCGAGAATAAAACTACTACACGCAACACCGAATGGCGCACGCGTCATGCGATAATGTTTCAAGTTTAATTCATGATCAAAATATAAAAACCGTAACGCGTCCCTATCAGTTTCTACAATTCCAATTTGATGAAATGCTTTTTCGATATCTGCCGAAAACGCATATTTAAATTGCCTGAAACTTAATATCAGATCTAAAACTGAAGGGTTTAAATTCGGGCCAGGTATCAAACATTGGTTCAAAGATACCTCATTTTGAGCTTTTGACGACGCATCAAACACTATACGAACTTTTGTTTTTGTCGCGTGCTTTCTTACAACAGGGCAATGAGGCATGTAATACGTTGTATTACCATCTCGGCTTTCAACCCCACATTCTTCAATTATTTCGTTCTTTAATTGATCATTTATGATGCTATCATAATTTTCCCTAAGCCATTCATCATTAATTAATTTGTTAGCTAAAGACCTAAGACGCAATTTAGCGTTTTCAAAGTTATTAGCCAAATGTTCATGGTTTGACTTCCATAATAAACCAGCTACATATCTACCATTATTAAAGTTCAATTCACTTTCGAATTTTTCAATAATCGCTCCTTCGTTTTTATCTTCTTTCTCTTCTAATCCCATATGGTCTAAAACCCAAAATTTACGCAAACAATCGTTAAGTGAGCTATCATCGTCACCAGTGCACCGTGTAGCACCAATCGTAAACATAGATGCACTAGATTGAATTTCCCCCACAGCTCCAACTAACGACCACCCAAAAAGCGAAGAAACTGCAAACAATCTTTTATTAATTCGTTTCTTTTGACCGGTTTGTACTTCCCAACAAAAATCAGAACCCAGCAATATTTCAATTTCAGAACACTCACCGTTATCGGCTAATTTTAAGTTTTCTGTTTGTAACATTTCTAAAATACTTTTCGAGGGTACTTTTATGATGGCTCCTGATATTGTATCTGTTACTAGGGCTTCAACTGTAATAGAATTATTAGGATCATGCATGCTGTTTAGCTTAATTTGGACAACATCATATTCTTTCAAATTACCCTTACTATATCCAAATGAATATATAAATAATTTTTCTTTCCTTATACATTTTAATTTTAATTCTTTAGCTAAATCTGTCTTGATAAACGTTTTTTGTGACCCTGAATCGAGCAAAAGTCTTGTTATTCGTCCTAACGTGTGATCCTTACCCGAAACATGAACAGTACAAGTTTGCAAATAAATTCCCATATCCTCAGTTTCAGAAACTGTTTTTGAATTCAACGATAAGGATGCCACTGTATTTTCTTTAACTTCAGAATCTGCAACAGTTTTCTTGCAAAATAATTTATTATGATTCACACTGTGACATAGTTCGCAAGGAGGAATTTTTACCCTACATTTAAATGATACATGCCCTTTTCTAAAACATTTGTAACAACGCCCTTGATTTCTTAGGATCATTCTTTTTTGTTCATTAGATTTTTCACACTTTCTGACATCGTGAGTATTTTCATTACAATAATAACAATACGAATTAGCCATGGTGGTTAGCGCCGAAGTCGTTGGAACCCCTCTAGAGTAATTATTTTTATTTTGCGTAAACCCACTATTTGCTTTCCTTTTCCTCGAATTTATAATTATATTCGAAGCTTCCAAACTTTCTACTTCTAACCTAATGAAATCCAATAGTTCCGTAATGCTATACTGTTTTTTAGAATTACGCTTTCTATTAAATTCTAGATTCATGTCATCAGGCAACAATTTTAAAATAATAGGTCCCAAAAGACTCCCATATGATTCCGAAATAATCCCCAAGGAATTTAGACTTCTTATATTTATTTCACAAGAATCGTAAAGTGCTCTTAAGGCTTTTACATTAGACGAATTATTTACTGGCTCAAGATTTAAGAGATTATTCATGTGGGAAGAAATAACTAAATCTACACGACCAAACCGTTCTTTAATCAAATCTACACATGCGTCATAATTCTCATCCGAAAGTGAGAACCCAGATACTGCATTTAACGCAGCTCCTCCTAATAACGATTTCAAATAAGTAAATTTTTCTATCTTTGACAAATCTGTGTTGTTCCCGATAGCATTTTCAAACGAATTAAAAAACTCTAGAAAGTGGCTTGGATCTCCGTAATACTTAGAAATTGAAATCTTAGGCAAACGAATGTTATTTTTGATCTCATTTTTGCATAAAACATTGTGGTCACTAGTGGGTTGGTTTACAGTTTTCACAACATTAGAGGAATCTAGTTTCCTTTTAGTTCTAAATATACATAAACTAATTTTTTCCTCATAATCTAGCACGGAACTATATTCCCTTTCCATTTCAGGTTCATCCCCCACAAAACGATTAAATATTTGCTCATTAATGATTTTTAACTCTGATTCTTTAGAATTAAGTAAAAATAAACTTTCCTCAACCATATTTCTATCAAAAACTTCACTTTGAAGTTCGGCTTCAATACAATTAACAATTTTAGTTACAGCTATCCGAATTGTTTTTCTAGCCGCTTTCAACTTATTAAACTCAGCAGCTGCATTAACTTTATTAAGCTCTACGGACATTTTTAATTGCTTACCTTTACAAAAAACTCACACGCCAATACTATTCGAATAATTTCTTTTAGCTGCTCAAATTCTATCAAATTGGACGAACACATCTCACGTTGAACAAATGTCTTCCTTCCGTTTTAAACACAATTCTGTTGGCATTTTACACTTGAAGACAGTCAAGCATTCACTTTTTGTTGCACGTTGCTACTAAATTGAAATTCCGAACTTTTCCTTTAAAATTCACATACTTCAATTCGTGCCAGACGGTTGGGCGCCAGAAATGTAGAAAGTTATTTATTTTCGTACAAGGTTCTAAGTTCTTAATCTTATTAAAGATAAGATTTCCATTATTTTCAAGATTCTTTATTATTCTTCTCATAGTACAGATACTTCATGAAACATAGTTGCGTTGATGCATTACGTAGACTGCATCATTCAATTCAGGAAACAGAAAAACAAGCAGAAGAGTAGTGCCGCAGCAAAAGCGGTTACAGTTATATACAAAATTCAAGTGCAGAGTTAATTTGCATATAATAGTTTTAACTCAATCTCTGTTTCGAGTTTCCATTGAGAAACATTTCCAGGGAACATACCTAAATATATGATTTTAAGTAGGGTTGGTTAGGGTAAGTGAGTCCCCTTTTTAAAACAGTTCGTTTTTGAAGCCTTATACAAAAGTTTTAAAGCAAAACAGCTTCAATTTTTTGACTTATTTTGTCTTGGACATTATTGATAAACACAAGTTTATCATTGTTTCCTAAAAAATGCTTTAAAATTTTTTACCTATCTTATTCTTTGCAATATGGTGTGGGGGGCCTACTTACCCCCTAGGAAGGGGTAAATGGGCCACCCTCCATTTATTTATATTTAAAGTGAGCATATTTTGGAAAGGTGTTTGTGGGCCTACTTGGCGAATTAGAGGAGACCGCTGACTGCTTGTGAGCTCTTATTGGCTCCGCCCGTAGTGACGTCACTGCCAAGTTAAACTGCTACGAAGTATAGAGATGAAAATGGTCGGAAAAAAACCGTAAACTTTCGGAAAAAAACGTTTTTTTTCCCGAGGAGGTTTATTTCCACTCCGGAAAAATTGAATTTTTCAAATTTTCAATAAAATGAAATTAAAATTTTCAGCATAAAATGATAAATTTAGAAATTTATCATTCTTACGCTATTTTTTTCTTCATCTCCACCCCTCTCTCTTACCACAATAACCTCTTGCTTTGGTAATGCAAGTTGGACAATATTACAATTTGCCTATAGATCAAGAACTGTTAGAGCTGAGAAATTTTAATATATGAACATTGTTAAAAAATAAAACTTTAACTTAAAGTTCAAATTTTAATCCAAAAAATATTTTATCACACTTGTTTGAATGCCTATGCATATTTATATACTCATATTACCAGTTTAAAAACCGACCTAAGAAAAGGAAAAATTGAACAGTATAGCATTGAGCGAAAGAAAAACATGAGTAGGGTTCCCAACCTGGAGGCGATCTACCCTCAAAAGAACGATTTTGCTCCTCAAGAGTGATATAAATTCTTGAGAGGTGTTAGAGGAAGGGCGGCGATGACTGTTCAAAAAATATACACTGAAGTGACAAAAGTCATGGGATAGCAATATGCAAATTTTCAGATGGCAGTAGCATCGCATAGAACAGGTATAAATGCGCAGTGCTTTTACAGAGCTTTCATTTCTGTTCAAGTTATTCATGTGAAGAGGTTTTAACGTGATGATGACCGCACGACGTGAATTAACAGACTTTGAACGCGGAATGTTAGTTGGAGCTAGACGCATGGGTCATGCCATTTCGGAAATCGTTAGAGAATTCAACATTCCCAGATCCACTGTGTCAAGAGTGTGCCGAGAGTATGAAATTTCAGGCATAACATCCCACCATGGACAGCGCAGTGGTCGACCGCCTGCACTTAAAGATCGAGACCGGCGACGTCTGCAAAGAGTCGTAAATTCTAACAGACAAGCAACACTGCGTCAAATCACCGTAGAAATCAATGTAGGACGTACAATGGACGTGTCTGCTAGAACTGTGCGGAGAAATTTGGATTTCTTGGGCTATTCCAGCAGAAGACCGACTCGAGTGCCTTTACTGACAGAACGACATCGCTTGCAGCGACTCTCGTGGGCACGTGAGCATATCGGTTGGTCCCTAGATGAATGGAAAACCGTGGCCTGGTCCGATGAGTCATGATTTCAGCTGGTAAGAGCCGATGGTAGGGTTCGAGTGTGGCGCAGACCCCACGAAGCCATGGACCCAAACTGTCAGCAAGGCACTGTTCAAGCTGGTGGTGGCTCCGTAATGGTGTGGGCTGTTTTTTCATGGCATGGACTTGGTCCTCTAGTGCGACTGGACCGAACATTGACTGGAAATGCTTATGTGCAGCTACTTGAAGATCACTTGCAGCCATTCATGGACTTCATGTACCCAAACAACGATGGGATTTTTATGGATGACAATGCGCCATGTCACCGGGCCACAACTGTTCGCAATTGGTTTGAAGAAAATTCTGGGCAATTCCAACGAATGATTTGGCCACCTAGATCGCCCGACATGAATCCCATTGAGCATTTATGGGACACCATCGAGAGGTCTGTTCGTGCCCAAAATCCTGCCCCATCAACGCTTTCACAATTATGGACGTCTATCGAGACAGCATGGCTCAATATTCCTGCAGAAGACTTCCAACGACTTGTTGAGTCCATGCCACGTCGAGTTGTTGCACTTCGCCGGGCAAAAGGAGGGCCGACACGATATTAAGAGGTATCCCATGACTTTTGTCACTTCAGTGTATATTTAAAAAAAGACACTGAATATGGAAATTGGATTCGTATGCGAAAGCGATTGGTCAGACTTCAAACAAAGAATCACGAGAGTCACGAGAGAATATCAAAAGCTTCATCGTCACACCTCGGTTGAACTTTAAAGAAACATTTCGTCATTTATCGTTAACTTAATGAATTTTTAACTTTGTTTTATTTCCGTCAAAATCCCCTTTGTAGAAAGAAATTCATAAAAAATACTTCTGTCTTTGAAAAACAAAAAAACATGTTTGTAATATTAGTTAAGTTTTCCCAGCAGCGGGGGGGGGGGGAGGGCATAAAAAGGATACTTTTATTTTTCTGTTTATTTTTGTTTGAAAGTAATTAGGGTGAGTTCTGGTAAGTGCGTCCACGGGGTAAGTGCGTCCACTGGGAATTATATGAAATGGCTTCTGCAACACATCGACTATGTTAGATAACTGTCTAATGATAATTTCAATAGGTAGAATTCAGGCCTGGATTCAATAGACGAAACACAATCAGAGACAACTTAAATGTCTTCAAAAAAATTCTAAAGTAAAGATAGAGAAGGTTTTGTTTCAGTTTCTCTTGTAGTCATACCAAGCAATTGAAGTCAAGAAATGCAAGTTGTTTCCTTTGAGTAATAGCTACTAATAAAATACATGGGGTATTTTGATCAAAGACTCTAACTAACATTTGTTTATATGACGGTACGCACTTTCCCTTTCTTTAAAGTAAGGTTGGGGTAAGTGCGTACCATTATGATGGGGCAAGTGCGTACCACTATCATGAGGCATATGCGTACTATTATGCGGAGCAAGTGCGTACCATTATGATGAGGCAAGTGTGTACCATTACGTAAAAAATCCGACTCTCGTAATTCACCTTTAATTTTGCTTATAACTCTTTTATAAGCCGATGATAAATCCGACATCATTTCTATCAAGTATTTATATTTACAGTGAATGCGGCATAAGATTTCAATTTCATTCATTACCTCTGAAATATATTTGCTTTTAGATAACAGTTAGTAAATTTTTCGTTGAAAATAGCGATCATAAGCTATACTTAATTTAAACCAGAATGACAAATGAAGCAATGAAATTAAGTGAAACACTAAATAAGGAACCAACTGATTCAAAAAACGAAGGTGGAGTAACGAATAAATTATATCTAAGAAAATTAAGAACGCCTTGTGAAAAACTATTTCAATGTACAAGGAAAAAAAAAGTACAAGTATCATAGCATGATCAATTATTTTCCTTTTTTTTCTTTATTTTGTGTTTTTTCTTACTGCTGCTGATTCTAATAAGAAAAATATTTTAAAACCGTATTTATTCAAAAAAAAAGAAAAGAAAAAAAAAAACGAATTGTTCACTCATTTCACCTAACGATCTACCATACAAATAGAATTAAAGAAAATCACAGGGGTACGCACTTACAACAACGCTATTGGACGCACATGTCTCATCTTACATTTAAGAAGGGGTAAGTGCGAACCCTGGCTTAAACACAGACTGATTAATGTATTAAACCAAAATAAACTATGTAGACTATAAGTGATTATTACTAAATAAAAACAACTTACATTTGCTCACTTTGTCCTATTAAAAGGACAAAGGAAGAATCCCAGACACAACTCTCTCAATCTTCAAATCACAGTTGTTCGTAAGACACGTGGGATATCACTGATTGCGTTTCATCCATGCAAGAAAGTGCTGATCTCTAGTTTTAGGAATTATCCCAAGGCAACTATATAACATATTTAATATGTGCTAGAAGTTTTTTCCTGCTCATATTCACATAATTTAAGGTGGACGCACTTACCCCGCTAGGTAGGGAAAGTGCGTACCTTAGAATAGGTGTCATAAACCAGGTCACAAAAATTATGCTTATGGTTTATTTGACATATTATATGCTTGAAAATCGTAGTAAAGGATCTGGAAATAAAACTAAAAAAAAAATTGTGAGTGTACAAGATTTTTCAACAGAGCAGCATCCTTGAGAACATGAACTTTGAAAAAAAAGGTACGCACTTACCAGAACTCACCCTAAATAAAATTTCTGAATCTTTTTTACATCATACTTCAAATTTAAAATAGGTAACATTCTTTCAATAATACTGATTCCCTCCAGCTCAGAAATATATGGTAGTTTGAATGAAGAGAGGATGTGGGGAGGGGAGGACGATAGGTGTTAATCAGCCTTTACGAGGGGGATTGGGTGATGTACTCAAAAAGGTTGGGAATCACTGGAAAAGACCGACCAGTTCTGGTCTTAACTTGTTTCAAAAGCACTTTTTTACATTAATTTTCAACAATTCTTTTTTTTTCCATTTAATTTTTAAGAAAGACATGACTAGAAAATCTTTTGTTTGTATAATTGTTAGAAGTGTTAATTTATTGAATCCTGCATTTTTGTTTTCCATTTAAATCCCCTAAACATCTTGATGCAAAAGCATACAGCCATTATTTTCGTTTTTTTTCCTTATTTAATTACATTGCAGGTATCAAAGAGCATTTTTTTAAAATCGTGTACAAAATACTAGTTTTTTAGGGTAATTATGAAATTTGGATACTGAAATTGTGCTAAAATGTTCAATTTCTGGTCATACTCTCCGATACTTTTCAGCTTAGAAAGCAGAAAAAAAGATAAATAAAATTTATCCAGTTTTAAGGGAATACTTGAATATTGGCCGTTTTATAAACATTACGTTCTCTACTCTAGGACAGCACAATTTTTAATTGAAAATGTTAAAGCAATAATAAATAAGTATAGAAATTTATGTTAAAAACACATTTTAATATTTTGTAATAAGTGAACCTCTACTCAATTAGGTAAAAAAATAATTCTGATTAAATTCCAAGTTTTGTAAACACAACAGATTTTATAATTGGCCTACTATTAGTGTATTTTTGATATTAAAAGTACATAAATTATTTCTTATGAAAAATTACCTATCGCCACTGAAAGGTAAAATTATTTCATTATTGATAAGTGCTTATCATGCACAAAAATTTTCATTTATTAATATGAATTCTTTCATACATAATGCATTATCTCACTTTTTAACTGATTTTCTTTATATACTTCCTCTACTTTGTGTATGTATAAAATAAATTGTCAAATATATATTTTATTTTATATCATAGATTTATCAATTTTCTGTTAAAATGGTTAATTTCCACTTGGTATTTCGATATTTTCCAAAATTTATACTAATATGCAATATTACTAACATTATGATAGCATATTTACAAAAAAAATACTAACTTAATTTAAATAGTCTACATATTTTTCAAAGATTTTTTATGGGTCTAACAATTCAGAGTTCAAATAGTACTAAGATAATAATTATTAACGTTCTGTGTATTTAAAGTAGCACAAAATATAAAATAAATAACTAAATAATAATAATAAAAAAATAAAGTAAGTACACTTACCTTTATTGCAAATTCCAAGCTGAATTCAACGCTATCAACTATTAAAATTCTCTCAACACAACAACTCTACACAGAAACTTCTTTAACAAAACCAACGTCCTTTTAGTGAAGAACTAATTTTACTTCTTCATGAAATGAATAAGCATAACTTCAGCCACAAAACTAGGTTTCCGCTGACTATGCGAACTAAATGTATATTGCCTGCTAAGCACATAGTAGAATCTGCAATTGAGCTCAAACAGAGATATTGCATTTTAAAGAGTTGCGCTTCCATTATTTTGTTGTGATGACTTTTTATTCAGCAGATTAAAAAAAAAGTTTCCAATAACAAATGACTACAAAACATTTTATTAACAACACATACGAAACAGAGAGCAACCTCTAGTTAATTGCTCTGGTTTTGTTGAAAAGTAGGGGTACGACTGCTGTGCTTAGAAAGGCAGTGCAGTAAGTTAAAACTCCAGTTTAAAATTTGTTCAGGTTTAGAAACCATTACACAGTTTATAGTTTTCTATTAGAAAGGTTAAAAAAAAGTCATTTAATTTTTATTTGGATTTAGATTGGGTGGGGAAAAACCAGAACTCAATAGTTTTCATTTTTAGAAAGTAAGGTTAATTTGCAAGGGAGAAAAATCATTCTGATTTTTCTTTCAAACACTATTTTTGATGTTTGGAAGTATCTACTTATTATTTTAAGTTTTAAAAACAGTCTAAAATAGAAAACTTTGTAAGCAATATTAACAGTGAAATGACGATATGATTCATTTGTGGGGTTTGACCAAGAAAGCTTTGAGTCATAAAACAGAAAGGCTATTTTTTTCCCATTAAAACCTACCTAATTATGTGTATTTCGGTCATCAGGAAAAATAATATGTGTTGATTGCATATATTTTTAATGATTAACCTTTTAAATGGTCCAAGAAAAACTATTAAAAAACGCTTTTTACTTCCTTTTACGTAGTAAAGGAAGTATTGTGATCGCAAAAAAAAAAATCACTCAAATTTGAGTCTAAATTTTAATTTTGCTCACCCCCGAATGAATGTTCAGTAGTTTTTTGACCTGTCAGCACGTGCATATGTACCTACCAACATATAAGCAGCCGAAAAATCCTTTTCAACTACCCCCGAGTTAATTACGACGAGTTTTCTCGTGACGTCTGTATATACGTATGTACGGATGCATGTGCGTATGTATGTGCGTATGTGTGTCGCATAACTTAAAAACTATATGCCGTAGAAGCATCTAGCTTGGTATGTAGGCTCTGAGGATGGTCTAGTTGTGCACCTCCCCTTGTGGTTGCATTCGAATGTTCCCAAGGGGGTGTTTTACCCCTTTTTGGGGGTAAATCAGTGTTATTTTTAATGTAGACTCAAGTGATATGAGTTGGCGCAACCACTTGGCGATATGCGAAAGAAAAAGTAATAAAAAAAAATTAGCCTTCCCCAGACGTAGTTATCTCAAGAGGACAATTTATGAAAAATTAATGTGTAAAACTTAATTAGTGTAATTTTGTTGCCACTTTTTTTCTTATAATTTAACTTCAAGTTTAAGCAAAATGTATGCTTTGTTAATAATTAGATGATATCAATGTTTTGTTATCGTAACATCAGTCACGAAATCTTTGTTACATCAGTCAAACCTATTACATATTTTCTGTACTATCAGTTTTTCAGTTTTTTCCATCAAGAAAAGTATTTTTATAAAGTATGAAATCTCTATTTTTATGGGAATTTTATTTTTTATGTTTCACGCTATTAGTTTAAAGAGGATTTCAAACTGAAAAAAAGTCAATTTTAGTGATGTCGCTTTTGTGTAACATCAGTCACATACTTTTGATTCCCCATAATTTATAAAAAAAAAATTTCTCATACCTAATGAGTTATGAAAAGACTAAGTATACTCTGTAATGACATTTTAGTTCAAATTTAGGGGGGAAAATTAATTTCAAGTCAGTACTGAATTTTTAATTTAAAAATAGAGTCAAACTGTAACGTCAGTCACCGCGGAATGACCCACAAGGTAAATTTGCCACTGTCCTAAGATAAACATCAGTTAAATAATACTTTCTGACTTTTTAGTTTCATGCTATTTTTTCAGAAAAAAAAGATATTTTAATTGGGCTCGATTAGGCCCAATTGGTCCAATTGGTTGAAAGGTGCTTCATAGACATTTCATCCTACCAGCAAACGCGCACTAGTCCGGCAGGTGATACTTTTCAACTCTGTTTTATATGCTTCTATTTTTATGCACAACGGTATTAATCTATTTTATTTAACTTCAAACACTTCGGCCGAAGCCTGGCAGGAAAGGCAAGGAATAGGACTCCCTGTCTTTCTCCTATTATTCTCTTTCCCGCACGACCTCACTTTGGCGCGCTCAATTCTTTGTTCTCTCTTTTTTTCTTCTTTCCGCAATCCTTTCGCATGTAAAGATCGAAACAAGAAAAGAAAAAAGAGAATTACAGGCGAGTACAAAAAGGACAATGAATAATCGGAAAGCGAGAATTGCGAGACTCCTAGGCCTGCATCTCTTTTAATTATTTAAAATTAAAATACTGAGGAAAAACCTCTAGTTTTTCTTTCCGGTTATCCATGATAAAATTTTAAATTTCCATCTATCTCTACTTTAACTATTCTTCTGTCCGAAATGTATTTTGGCGTCCTATGTTTATTTATTTATTTATTTTTTTGGCAATTATTATTATGATAGAATTTCGATACGCACGTTTCTACTTATGTATGTTCGTATGTACGTATCTCCCATAACTCATTCCCCTCCGCCCCCTGATTGCCTAAATGACGGGCCTGACTAAAAGAATATAAGATTTAAAATCTAAAGAAAATTATTTAGTACATGTTGTTAAGATGTGCCATTAGTAACACAGCCATCTCACTCGGAATCCCCAGAATCACTCAGGATTTTTTTGAGCGGGGGTGGAACAAGCTCCGTCAGTTTCCTCTCCATGGATTCGCTCTTGCACATATAAACACCTACTCATACGCATTTACACACACACAATCCAATGCACACACATGCCTACACACACACACACACACACATACCAACCGCAATTCGTGATTGCATAAAACCTAATTTAAATTCAAGATATCAAAATTAAATTTTTTTCTTTTTCCTTTTTTTCACTTATTTTCCGAGTAACGAATTTTTTTAATGTGGACGAGTAAAACCCTCCGATGATCAGCCAAATCTATCTGCGGGACGGCACTGCCCCGCCGGACCGGAAGAACTAGTCTAAAGGTGCTGCCCATAAATGATGTCATATTTGTTCCAGATTTTTGACCCCCCCCCCCCTTTCCCCTATGTCACAATGTGTCACACTTCCCCGTACTCAATCCTCCTCCCTCCTCTCACATGACGCGCTATTTTCATAAACATATTCTACAAGAAATGCTTGATATCAAACTTCTTGACTTCTTGTCACCCAATCCCTCCCCCCGTCACACACTGTCACAATTTCATGAAACCCCCCCCCCCTCCCCTCAAAGCGTGGCATCATGTACAGACCGCTCTTAAGACGTCTGGGTGAATCGTCGAAACGCGAGCAAACTTTCATTTTCTCCACAGCTGCAAATGTTTCTTTTTCCTGAACTACAAAAACTCATTTTTGAAAGATGGGAATCGAATTCCACCGCATCCCCCCCCCCCCGCATTGGACCACCAGCGGAAGGGGTCTGTGTTCAAATTCCGACAAGAAGCAGACAAAAAATAATTTTTAATCTCTTGGATGGGAGGAGGCAGGGCGCGCACAAGAGCCCGCGAAATGAGAGGGCGGCCTTTTTTAATTTCCTTACGAAAGCGTTTTGTTCATTCTTTTTAATCTTACTATGGGGGTAAAACTTGTACCTGTAGACTTTTGAGGTTGTAGAGCTTTGAAGGTTATCGAGATCCAATTTCGGTGACTCGATCGTTCCCAGAAAGGGGTTTTGCACATATCGCGGATTTACAGTTTGGGGGGCCGTGGCATGCTATTTTTGGGGAATACAAAATAGGTACAGTGGCCACCACTTTTATAAATAACCGTTTCTTCTAACTAGTTTTCATTCAATTAAATGTCTGATTCAATAAAGTAGGACCTCGGTGACTCAGAGGTAGAAGCTTCGCTTCGAAAGCAAGATGTTGCGAGTTCGATTCCCGCCACTGCCCTGGGTGTTATTTACTTTCTCTTCGTGCTGTAAATCTTTCTTGTGCTGTCTTATGCATGTTAATAAAGAAGTCTAACCTTTTGGGGCAGTAGGTACCCCTACTTCATAGTACTTATTAATAAAACTATGACTCGACAACAACTTTCAATAAAGCAACTAGTTCAATAAAACTGGATTTTTTCTGTTTCTGACGACTTGATTCATATAGTGGTTGATTCAATTAACCGTCTTCCCCTATAGTCTGATTTTCGTCGGGATCCATGTGCTGTGGAGTACCCCTTACAATTGCGACAGTTGTGATTAGTTAGAGGACATAAGAGGTCCGAATAGAAAGTTAAGGGTCGTATTTATTTCACTAACTTTGTTTTTTGCTTCAAACTTTTAATATCTAAACTCTGCACCACATTTTGAGCATTTTAGAAATTCGAAGTATGTTGTTGTTGCTTCTGAAATCACTCTGGTACCCGAACCCGAATTGACACATTTACCCGATTTAAGGCAGAATTGATACGGCTTCCGTTTTTACGAGCACCATTAAGATGGCAGTCGGATTTAGCTCAACACACATGCTATGAGAGCTGTTTATAGGGCAGGCAGCCATTCACAATGAGAAAGGACAAGGACAGGAGAGGGTGAAAGCACATCAGGATTCGAACCCGGGGCTTCCTCGCCCCGATCAGACTCCTCTCACCATAAGACAAGGTGGCCGCCTGGAAGTATGTATCTAGAACTAATGGTTCCAAAAATTGAGGTCTCGAAGGTTAAACGGGAACACTCGTATATTGTCAATTTGAAAGTTTAAGAAGTTCTACGCCTAAATATTTAACCTGATATAATGTGTGTGCAGCGCATGTAGCTTGCAACTCGCTGGATCCTAAAATAGTAATCTAACATCATTCCTCAATAGAGATCAGCCATTGTTTGTACAACATTTTCAAAACACATGCACATTAGTGTGATTCAAAAAAAAATTTTTTTTTTTGAATTTCTTTGGTCTTACCCCGCAGTTTTTTTACACTATTCATGAATGTGGTGTAAAATTTTAGCTCAATTGAATAATATTTAGAGGTCGCTCAACGGATCGAATTCTATTGAAAATTAGCAATTCCGAGAGTTGGAGTATATAACTTCATTACCCCAAATAATATTGTTCTTCGTGTAAAATGGAATAATTAAAAATAATAGTTTACTCTACTAAGTATTTAGTAAGTAAAATAATAGTTCAAAGTGAGTTGTAACGACCCCCCCCCTCCTGTATCATCTCTTACCTGTTTGGGTAGAAAATGCAGCTGCAAGCTCGGGCTGTGGTTTCAGTTTTCCTTTCGGTTGTTTGAGATGTACGAGTTAGTACGTTTAAAACACCTAGCATTTACTCTAGACAGGGCCCAATATAAGTGACAGAAAGTCACTTTGATAGTAGCTGCTACAGTACAAAGTATGGGTCAGAATGGGGAGGATTTGACAAAGTTCATAAAACGGTAAAGGCAAACTATTCGCTCTGAATCGGCCGTTAACTTACAAAAGTCGTTTAAATCTATGACTTCCTTTGATAGTTCACTGAAACGAAACACTTATGCAAAATATATTGGGAAAATGAAGGAGGATCGGCGGGTTTCATACCAGTATTAGTATCAGGACCACAAGCATTGATGATTTACTTCTGGGTTCTTGTAAGTTAGTCATGCACTGGAATTGCTACGGCAAATGGCTGCTGTACGATAACCAGTTAGATAAATGGGAGCTGAATTGATCTCGTACGTGGTATGTATTTCGATACGACATGCAGTGCCGGTACTAAAGTTGAAGAATGTTTGAACTTGGGGGAAAAAAAAAAACTAGGGAAGCAACTTTTATATTGTGCTTTCTGCCATTATATTTTAGACATTATGTTTTCTGTAGTATTTCAACCGAAGTCTATTCTAGTCTTGGTCTCTCGGCAATTTAACCGATAAACCAAGAAATAGGTAGAATTGGGGTATTTGATTGCATGCAATGTCAAATGCGGTGTTCACGCAATTGCGTGGAACCATCCACTGGATCTAGTTACAATACTGCTTTTTAAGCGGTTTCAGCAATCATAGTCAAAAATAAAACATTCTAATTTTAAACCTGGAGTGAGAAACGATGAGGTTGAGGAGATGGTAGCCAATTCAGAGCAACGTGCAACTAGTAATGGAAGTTGCGCAAGGTCAACTTCTGATGACCCATGTAAAAGAAGTGTCCAAGGAAGATACTAGAGATTAGTGCGATTTTCTTGAGCGGAGCACCTTCTCTTGGTGTATATTTTCGTGTCCCAGGAGCGGTTCTTTGTGTTATATTTGTGTCAAAGTTTCTTTATGTCTTCAAGTTATGGATATTTCACAATCAGTTCAAACTTGCAGCCGGACAAAGAAATGGTATTCGTAATATATGAATGTGATTTCTTTCACATTCTTATCGTTAATGGGAAAGAATGTCTAAGAACTGGGTTCCCAGCAACCCTTTTTGTGCAAGCACTGAGAAATGATTTGGAACATTTTCAGCGTCCTTATTCATTTAAAGAAGAAACTTAAAATATATCAGCTGTTTGAGCCTGAGTATTGGAATCTTCAAGATAGCTACCAACAAGGCTTTGTACTACCAAAGATATTGAGGATTGTAAACGATAATACGGAGCGCGGCATGGCCCTTATTGAAGCATTTGTTAAGACTATCACTAACGACGAAAAACAAAGACAGTGTCTTCTTCAAGTGGTACAGAAACACAAAAAAAGGTTTCAAAGTTATAAAAAAGGAACCTTAAAAAGTATTGCAAGAATTAATAAGCGAATCACTATATATTTAAATTTGTTTTTATATATTTTCCGTATTTGATTAGTTTTCATACTTTTCTGCATTTTATTGGTTTTTCAGATATATAGTTCATTTTGTGATTGCACGCTTTTTTTCTTCAGAGATATAAAAAAGCAATAAAGTAACTTTATAATTACTATTTACGTCCACATTTGTGCCACTATCACAAAATTTGAAGTACTCCTAAATGTAGACATAGTTTAGTAAAATTTTTGGCAAATAATTCAGTGTATATAAAGGCCTAAATAAGACGGTAAGACGAACAAAAATACAAAGCTTATTTTTTTCCATAGATATCATTTACGTTCACATTTTTGTCAATATCACGAAATTTCAAGGCGTTTGAGCGACATCTAAGTATTAATATATTTTGTCAAAATTTTGCACAAATAATCAGTGTATATAGTGGCACAAAAAAGGAGGGTAAGAAGCACAAAAGTACAAAGTTTATTTTTTTCCATACAATTCTGAATCATCCTAATGCACATACTTTTTAAAAAAGTTTTGAGTTTTTAAATAAATTTTTTTGTGTCAAAACTTTCTTTTCGAAAAGCCTTCAAGTTGCATATAAAATTAAAATGCATGCAATTCTCTTTAAAATGAGCTTTTATACATCTCAGTAGATCCAATAGGACTTAAATTACAGCATTTCAATACCCTGTTTGCGAGTAAAGGAAGTAGTTTTTAACGACTTAAAGAGAATAATTACTCATCAGTTATGAATAATAGAAAACTTGAAAAATCTGATGTAATTTTAAGATGCCAAAAAATGATATCTCCGAAGGTTTCGAGCATGTCATAGATAGTGAAGCTGAGAATGAGGTTTTTTTTTTTTTTTTTAATCCCTTGGTAGATTTAAAATGGAATGTCCAAAATTAACATTTTCTTCTAATACTTGTGCGCCATTTTTCTTATATGACTCGTCTATGGGCAGCGACTTACTGTGAGAAGCAGTCTTTTCCTTTGTTCTCTTCAAAACATAGTTCATGTACCCTCTGACTTGATGGAGAGTAATGGAGGACATATTTTGCCTTTGCGTAATACTCAGTGTCGATTTATCCGGAGTATTTATAATTGTCACAGGAGCTCCCCAAAAGGAGGTCACTAGGACCTCCCAAAAATTATCCTCATACGGCAAATTCGAACTGACGATTCACCTAATTCATGGATAGAATTTCATTCACGGGCAATTTTTATGATTTGTCATGCAGTCAATATGTTTTAATCTGTATATATGTGTATAGTAATAGTTTATAAAGTATCCAATTAATCGTTTTAACGATCCAAAGTAAACTCCTATTGTTATTTATCGAAGCTCAAGTATTTGTGAATCGTATAAAAAAAAGATTGAAAATGCTCGTTTTTTTTTTCTAGTTATACCTATATTGTCTTATTCTCATAAAGTAACGGTATAAGGTATGTGTGTATGCTTTATCATTCGCACATTTCTGAATTTCGTTCGGCAAAATTAGAACTTTCCCCCTACTAAAAATTTAAGTTCAGGGCGCCCCTGAACTGTCACTCTTTTTCTTCCAGTTTTCTATGTGTCATATTTAAATTTACAAAAGCTGGGGAATTTATAAATCGTTTCATAAGTTTAATGTCGATAATTCTTAACAGGGGCGGCTCCTCACTATGGGCCGGGTGGGCCGGGCCCACCCGGAAAAAATGGAAGGAAAAAAAATACATAATTAAAATGTATCGTTTTGTATTTCAGTTTAAAAAAAACATAATGCACGAAACATAGTTTAACCTTCAGCCTTCCCTCCCCTTGCACATCGCTAATACAACACGAGAAAGTTTTCCAATTCCCCTTTTAGCGCTTTGCACAGCTTTCAGAACGAACTAAAAGGGCCGCGAGCGTTCGGCCTGTGACGTCTTCGCCAAACAGAAGTAATTGGTAATCAACCGAGCGATAAAAAGAAGGATCACCACTAGAATAAACTTGACGAGTCAAATTAAGTTAACCAAAAAAAAATTTATTTACATTAAAAAAAAACTCGAATAAAATAAAAGAAAAGAAAAGTTACACTGAAGAGGTTACAAACAAATTTACCGGCAAACACAGTTGCCTCAGTGGTGTCCAAATATATATAGTTCTCACGACTTAAACAAGCCGGAGATACGCTGTTTCAAAAGTCCCAGAGCAATCTGAAGTTTAGAGTCCGTCGACGAAGCTCTGTGCCAAAAAAGGGGTTGGGCCTTGAAGCCCCCCTTAAATTTACTTATTGTCCCAGAAGCCATGACGATGCATGTGACGCGTAACGGGAGCTGCAGAACAGGCCTTGATTTGTCGATGGAACTGGCGCCTAATCAGCATAGGTCGTTTAGCGGTGTCTGGGCCCGGCGGTGACAAGCAAAAGGACAGGTCCCAGAAGTGTCGGAATACACCCGTTCCGCTGCGTTACTATAGTGTCAACTGGGCGCCACATCGTCGCGAAGCTTCCAGACTCTTTTCTCGAACGTGGGCTTCCAGTTTTGGGACACAATTGGCCCTGTCACGTCAATCCTTCAACCGCAGCCAGCGGTACGTGAGTCGGGACATAGCTCGCCCTTTAAAGATCGCCGTTCCTTTTCGGCACAGGTCTAGGGCATGCCACAGCTGCCCTTTAAAGATCGCCGTTCTTGTTCGGCCAAGGACTACGGGATGCCACAGGCCCACAGTATACCTCCGCTTGTAGCCAATCGCAATGGCTGGATTAACGAGAGCGGTGAGCGAAAACACCCCTTGTAACTTCTGCAGAGTGGGCCCAAGCTCTTGGTGTCCAAGATTTCCCTTTGTCCCTAACTAAAGCGGTGGAGAGGGAAGGAGCTCCTCACTGTGTACAAGCAATGAATGTTTGGGAGAAAAACTCTCCCTTTAGGGAGAAAACTTTCGATTCTTCTCATTTCGCGCTCCTCGTTTTTTTTCTTTTTTCTCTTTTTAACCGAAGTGAACAAAGGAGGAGGTTATACAATTCGTCGGAGATTTTTTTTTTTTTTTTTGGTGTGTTACAAGATTACTCGAAGATGCTTGGACCGATTTCAAAAATTCTTTTTTTGTTAGAAAGTTCTTTCTTTCCGATTGGTCCCATCCTCTCGTGGTCCGGGTTCGATAACGGGAACCTGCAGAAATCTTTCGAAAAAGAAATTGGTATCACAGTAATCGTAATAATGACCATTTTGAACGCCAGGCTTCTCTGGATTGCATAATGAAATTCATTTCTATGGTCTTTTTGAAAATTTTAAACCGAGTATCTTTCTTTGTCCTGCTTTTTTCTCCTTAACTCCAACGAACTGAAAGTCGTACCAGGTACTAATTGATTCGTAATATTTCAGGTTTTATAAGTCTTAATTTACATAAGTTTTGATAAAGGAATTCTGAAGAAAGTGAGGAAAATCTCCAAATTTTTGCTCAAATTTAAAGCGATTTGTCCTAAATGGTTAAATGTGAAATACATTGTTACAAAACGTGATTGATATGAAGCAGTTATTATAATGATAATGAAAATTTTGAATGAAGGCTTAACTGAAGCAAACATGAAACTCATTAGCGTGCCACGTACGTAATACGTCGTAAAATTTTATGAACCGCCAGCATCTAATGTTGTTTTGAAATATAAATTAGTTGAAAAGCCGTTAATATTTAGCCTTTGATTAAACTAGTACACAAATAAATACCAGAGAATAACAAGGATTATTTTTTAGTGTCAATCGTTTAAAATTTTAGACGGGTTGATACTTTCTTTCTTTTTTTCACATACATAGTTTATTTTATGAAGCATTTGCTTAAGCAAATTAGGTGAAGTTTTGTAATGGAAACATTACCTTATTTCATACGTACATTTACACTTAGAAGAATAAAATAAAATATTTTTGGAAAAAAAAAATTGAACCGACTTCGGAACTTCACTCGGCAAGTGCTCTAAAAAGTAAAAAATAATTTATTCTTTGAACACCATCGACACTACATTTAAACATAAGTTTTGAAGTTGGTGCAAAAACTATAGGTGAAATGATGTTTAACTACATTTTGCCAACATTTTTCAGAGAAACCATTGAAAATTAAGAGCTGAATATTTGTACCATTACATAAATATGTGGTTGTCAATGTAGTGTATGCGAATGCGATTAAAGAACCTGGATTCATTGCAATTTATTCATATAGTTAAATTATAGTTTCGTATGATTCTATATAGTGTTTTTGCACCGACTTCAAAACTTATGTTTAAATGTAGTGTCGATGGTGTTCAAAGAATAAAATTATTTTTTACTTTTTAGAGCACTTGCCGAGTGAAATTCCGAAGTCGGTTCAATTTTTTTTTCCAAAAATATTTTATTTTTATTGATTTTTATAACATTTCCTCTTTTTTTTTGGTCTTTCTTTTTCATTTTCAACACCTATTTCTAACAGGCATAGAGATTACCAATTTCATTACCCCTCTTACATCCTTGTTTTACAAGATATGTTAAATTCGATTATATTGTAATATTGTAAAAGAAAAATAAGTGTTTTAATATTGTTATATACTTTGTGTATTTCCTGAAAATAATTCGAATCAGCTATCATGACCATTACTAGTCTGAGTACGACCATAGGTAAGCGAGTGGGACCATAACTGGTTAAACCAGTGTATTCCAATTCATTTAAAAACACATATACTTACATTAAAATTGAAAGTTAATTCAAGTATCATAGCTGTAAAAGTAAGATTTTTAAGTTCTAACACTGATAGAATTTGTTTTTCCATGAACTGAAATTGCAACATTTTTATCCAAAAAAAAAACTTGTAAGCATGGCCATATCTAGTCATTTATTTGCCTTATGCGTTCCTTAATTTGATAGAGGTTTTCAGAAAGTCATGGTGCAGATTGTTGAAGTTTTTAGGGGTGTTTTTAGGCATAAATGTTCTTTTTCTGTTTGAGTATAGTCCTGTAATATGTGAGGAGTCGTGACACTTTTGATGTGATGAATATTTTCACTGTCTGAAAATGGCAAAAATTATGAGATCTGGCTTGCTTAGCGTTAGTGATGTATAGAAAGTTGGTCATCTGTGCAAAATACTGTTATTATTATTACATTGATCGCTTTTGGAACTGGGCTGTTCATATAGAAATTTTTCTTTCGACCCAGGTAGTACGACAGTTGAACCACAGATTTATTTGTGAAGTTTATTCCAACGTTAGAGATGCACAAATATGCAGGTATATCTATCGCACAAAGGTATTTATTTTCTTCACAGATTTATTTTCCATTGAAAAGAGAAGGTATAAACTGTCGTACCAGACGTATGAAACCTTGAAAAAAATCCCTGGCTCCAAAGGGTTCGAGTGAAAATCTCAACCCCGTCCTCTAAAGAAAAAAGACTTATGGTACAACGTGTGTACCGCCCGGCTCCAAAGCGTTAAGGCTGGTGTAGCATTTAAAATATAAAACCTAAGCATCAAATCGAATGAGATAATTTTGAAATGTAAGTTTGTATTAATTGAATTTAATATTATTTTACTTCGCCAAGTATTCGTTTACTAACTGTAGTTTCTTTCATTTTATCTGTGTAAGCATTATTGGGCAAACATATAATTGCGGGCCCACCCACCAAATTAAGGCACGAGCCGCCACTGATTCTTAATGCACAACTTATATTGCTTTGAATTAAAGTTGCATTGCGCACTGAAAGTTTACAGTTCTAGGCCATGATTAGCAACCATGGAAAGAGGTGCGGATTTTTTTTTCTTCGGCTATCTTTGAGAAAGAAAAGTTTAAGGCCTCTTCGCAAGATTTCCTAAAAGTTAAATTTTAACTTATCTTTAGTAACGTTAAGAAAATGAGGGACGAAAATGAACTCTTCCGGATCATTTGTCGACATTACAGTCTCAAAAACAAAGTTGTAGTCTAGGATCTTTACTGAAGTTATTAGGAGGATTCTCTGACTCAGCAATTCTCAACCGGTCTTCCGACGGACTGGCACCGGTTCGTACGGTAAATTTACCGGTCCACAGTGCTTTTTGCTCGTCCGTGGAAATGAATTAATGTATGGGAAAAAGAAAATAGTGAATAAAATTGAAAATGAATAACAAAATAACTGAATGCATGAATAAATAAGTGAATTATTAAGTAAAAGAACGTGAATAAATAATTAAATGAGGACATATGTAAGTGATTGAGTTAATAAATGCATAAGCAAACGAAATTAATAATTTCACTTTGCCCGCGTGCACTTGAAAAATTACATTGAACATTTAAAATCAACACATGCCTAATATAAACTAAATAAGGACTGCAACGGACATTAGTAGATCTCAATTCATAGATAAAATGATAACTACAAAAATTTTATCCGTTTATAATAGCAAGAAATATTCCCATCCACTTTGTCCCACGTGCACTTAAAAAACTACATTAAATATTTAAAAGCAACACATGTCTAATATAAACTAAATAAGACTGCAATGAACATTAGTAGATCTCAATAGATAAATTGATAATTACAAAAATTTTATCATTTTACAATAACAAGAAATATTCCCCATCCACTTAAAAAATTACATTGAACATTTAAAATCAACACATCCTTAAAATAAGCTAAATAAACACTGCAATGGACATTAGTAGATCTCAATTCATAGATAAAATGATAATTACAAAAATTTTATCATTTTATAATAGCAAGAAATATTTTTTAAAACTTACGAATATTACAATAAAGGTATCAAATTTTGAAAATGACTTGAATAATTTTTTCGTTGATCTTTGGAGCTAATTACTTTTTGACAGGAATCAACTATATGTCTAGGTACTAAGTTAAAATAGTGCTAGATAGGTGGCGCTGCAAACTGAAAATACTTTGCCATTTCACTTTGCCCCGATATTTTACTTTAACCTACATTCCCCTATTTTCCCTATTACATTCCCGCTGATCCATTCAACTTCGTGGCTCAATAGAGATAACTAATTATTTAATAACACGAAAAAAATATTTAATAAATGCCTAAAAACATCTAAGAGCAATGCACCTAAAAGCAAGTGATTAAAAATCTTACAGTACTTACATGATCTTCTGTTATAAAACGGCAAAGAAGAGCAGTTATCAGTTGCGTCTGAAGGCTTACACTAAACTGACCAATTCAATCCCCCCAAAAGCAGTTTTATACCCACGAATGACTAACCCTAAGTCATTGTCCTTAAAAATAAATTTAAGGTTTAAAAAAAAACCTCCTAGTCAAAACACTATAAACAGATTTGTTTGTTTGTCCACACTAGGATAAATGTATTGTATTAGCTAAACTCAATCACCAGCGAAAAGTAACAAACGCAAATCCAACACCCCATTGACCTCTAAAAGAAAAACAAAAAAGGTGTTGATGCATCGTAGTCAGTCAGCCATCTAGTACTTCAGTAAAATTTGCGGTTTTCATTAAAAAGCAATTTTGCGTTGTTTACAAAAGGAAGAACCATGAAATTACTTTAGAAATTGAGACCAAATCATTTGTTTGAGGAACTCTAAAGTTGATTTCCAGAAATAAACTCAGACGTTATATGGTAAAATTTGTTTTTCAAGAAGAGGGTTCTATGCTAATGTGATTAATAACTGCATATCGCGTACTGCTGCAATGCGTTGCTTAATTACATCTTTTATGTAATAAAATTAATTGTTAAAATCTGTTTTTCAAAACGCGTATTCTAATGTGGTTAAGAGCTAGTATTTTGAAATTCAGACAAGGTGTAGCAGTGACATTTTTTTATTTTCCTCATTTTTTTATGTGTCAAAGTAGGTGATAAAAAATGAACATTCTGAAGCTTTTAGCCTCCCAAAACATTTTGTTCGCTCGTTAAAAATTTCCAAAGTTTGATATTTTAAAGTGCTTTTTGGTAAAACGACTAAAAGACGTATTTCAGTGCACTGTAGTTTTTTTTCAGAAACACAACCTCAAGGCTATGTTTACATTTATTGAATCTACAGTGTCTGGTTATGAGCAGGGCTGCGGAGTCGGAGTCGGACTGATTTTGGACCAAAGGAGACGGAGTCGCTGAAAAACATGTCGACTCTGACTCCGACTCCGACCACCTCCGATTTGGATGAAATTTTATGGAGGCGAAAACATATCTTTGAAGCTAACAGATACAAATTTTCAGCGTCCAATATCCAAATCCTAAGCATCTAGGATCATTAAAAAGGACTTCCAAATGGTGGGGTCTGCTTTGTGAAACGAATTGCTATGTTTGGGCTTATGCAAGTGAATAAAAAATATTTGTAGCAAAAATGCAATGTGTTAAAATAAAGTCTGGCCATTTAACAAGGAAAGGATTAGTTTTGTACGAGTCAAATGACAAGAGCGGCACTTGTCTTTTGCTCTGGAGAAAATGAACTTTTGGGAGGTCACAGTGACCTCCGAAAATTGAGGTAAATGTGGTGAAATTACCTGCGAGAATTCTGCGAGAGACACCCCAGTTTGCTATCCCCCCCCCTAAAGTGAGTCTTGGCTACGACCATGAATAAAAATGAAACTTTTAAAAATGGACTTAATATTTCAACCTTTGCTTAGGGTTTTTCCCTCTTCATATTTGGGTAAAAAAATAAATAATAATAAAAAAGCAGGAGTCGGGAGTTGGAGTCGGAGTCGACCATTTTTCTTCCGACTCCGCAGCCCTGGTTATGAGGATCCCATAGATGTTTGGATTGGGGTTGTTGCTTCCTGTAGTTAAGCAGCCGCAAAGTATGGTTTTTTGTCCATTTTTGCTCGACTTTAAACTGCGTTATTTTCCCCAAAAAGCAACTCCCCAAAAATTTTTTAACAAATACTGAAAATTTACTCTATGAAGAGAATATGAGGTACGAAAATTGTTTGATATTTCTTTGCTTTGAAGAGAAAAGACTTTGATATTTTTCAAATTTTCAAAATTTGTGGTTTTTGAGAAAGAGAAAAAAAAATCACTTTTATGGATTATGGAACCTACAGATGTGTAGAATAACGTAAAAAAGAAAGAAGTGTAGTGTGTCTTCTAGTTTTTAAGAAGATATTCTGTTTTTTTTTTTTTTTTTTTTTTTGTAGCTCATTTTAATGCTTTTTTCTCACAGTAAAATGTGTCCATCAGGTAGGTCAGATCTGTTGAAACTTGAAGTATATTGGAATGATGCATATAAATTTGTATAAAGAAAGAGAAGAAAACTAAAAACACTAAATTTTTATAATCTTTAGTTTTTTAATTGCAATTACGTCAGAAAACGAAAAATCATTACTGAGAGAGCTATTCAATGTACACATTACTAGATTTGAATTGTTGGAAAAAGTAAATTCCGTGAGGTATCTTCAGAGGTGTTCTAATGGGAAATCCCAGTGACCTCCTGAAAATTTTCATATCCAAAAAATTTTGCTAGCGATACGGCAAATTTGGAGACAATATTGCAACATTGAAATTTTCTATTATTTATTTTTATATTGTTACAAATCTTATAAATAGTTGTTGTTTTTCCTGCCTTGCATCATTTTCATTAATTTTGGTTTTATCTGGCGACATGTTGCGAAAGTATCTGAAGATATCACTTTTATCACTTGTATACCGGCCTTGTAACACTTTGTAGTTTTTACACTTGCCCTAACTTTAATAAGCGTGAAGACATTTTCGCGTGGTTTTTCTTTTTATACTAGAAGTTTCGTGAATGGATTGTTCAAATTATGAATGAATCGGAACACTCCGGATTTTGCTAGAACGTAGTAGAGGTTTCCTTGAGAATATAAGTAGCTGGCCTTGAACACAGTCAGTTAGTTCTTTTCAGATTTTGATTTCTGGAGACTCGTTTTCATTCGCATGAGCGAATGGTTGTTTTGCTTTTGTAATTGCTTAATTACTGTTCACGTTAGATACGTGGTGCTGAGTTACTGTTGAGAGTACAGTGTACTGTTTGCTACCTAATTGCTGGATGTTTAGCAATTGTTTCCTGCTCCTATTGTAAATAGTGTACATACTTGTAAATAAATTTATAGTTACTTCCTCAAGATTGGAATGCTCATTTAAAGAAAGTTGAAGGTGCTACGGAATCGTTACAATATATTATGATTATTTTTTTATATTATATGATACCTGCATATGCGTAAAACAACGTAAAAAAGAAAGCGGCCAGGGGTCTCTTTTAGTTTTAAAGGGAAAAAATGTTGCTCATTTTGATACGTTTTCTCGTAGTAAAATGCGTCTAGAATGTAGCTCAGATCTGCTAAAACTTAAACTAAATAATAATAATGTATATATATGTATATAGAGAAAGAAAAAGACTCCCAACACTTAATTTTGTCTGAATTTGTAGCACTTTTTGCTTTTTATCGCAATTAACTCAAAAAACGATAAATCAATTACTGAGGGAATTATTGAATTCACATATTAGCTGGCAATGACTGAAAATATTGGTAAAAGTAAATACTGTGAGGTATTTTTGGAGGTTCTCCAATGGAGGTCAAAGAAAGTCACTAATGGTGGCCTAATGAAAAATTTCATACTCGGAAATTTTTTCTGAAGATTCGGCAACAATATTGCAACATTGAAATTTTCTATTTTTGTATTATTTACGTGTGGGCTTGATCGTATTTTATCATTCGGAAAATTTAGGAAATTTCTTTGGCAAATTAAGAACATATTGAGAAGTATAAGATACTCATGGGCACGCGAGCTTAAATTTTTACAAAATACGATCAAGAACTTGCAAAAAATGTTTCATTAAAAAATCTCAATGTTGCAATACTGTTTCCAAATTTGCCGAATCGGCAGCAAAAATTTTCGAATATGAAATTTTTGGGAGGTTACTGTGACCTCCCACTAGAATACCTCTGTAGATACCGAATTTACTTTTCCCAATATTTCAATGCTAGTAATATGTAAATTCAATAGTTCTCTTAGTAATGATTTACCTTCTTTTGAGTTAATTGCAATTGAAAAAATAAAGATTACAAACATTTAGATAAAATTTAGTGTTTTTAGTCTTCTTCTCTTTCTCTATACAAATGTATATACATCATTACTATTTATTTCAAGTTTCAGCAGATCTAACCTACTAGTTCGACACATTTTACTAGGAGAAAAAAGCATTAAAATGAGCTACAAAAAAAAAAAAAAAAAATCTTGAAAACTAGAAGGGACCCCACGTTTCTTTCCTTTTTACGTTATTCTACACATCTGTAGGTTCCATAATCCGTAATCGTATAATTTTTTTCTAGGATTGCTGTTTTGAGTTAAATACGATCAAAAAACCACAAATTTTGAAATATGAAAAATACCAAAGCCTTTTTCTCTTCAAAGCAATGAAATATTAAACAATTTTTGTACCTCATATTCTCTTCATAGTATAAATTTTCAGTATATGTTAAAAATAATTTCGGGAGGTTGCTTTTTTGGGTTAAACAACGCAGTTTAAAGTCGAGAAAAAACGGGCTAAAAACCATACTTTGCGGCTCTTAACTAAGGAAAGCAGCAATCCGTTACCCAAATAACTATGTTGCCCTCATAACCAGACACTGTACAATCAACAAATGTAAACATAACCTTGAGATGGTGTTTCTGTAAAAAACTACAGCACACTGAAATACGTTTTTCAGTCATTTTACCAGAAAAACGCTGCAAAACATCAAACTTTGAGAATTTTTACCGAGCGAACAAAAATTTTTGAGGGGCTAAAAACTTCAGAATATTTACTTCTCAGGACCTACTTTCACGTATGAGAAAATGAGGAAAAATCAAAAAATGTTACTGCCAAAATTTCCCGTTTTTTTCTGATTTTCAAAATAATGGCTCTTAAATGTTTTGCGAAAACTATGGCATAAAACACACCCAAAGTAGTTTTGCAATCTACGTTGTCTGCTGCGTACTACCAAACAGTTGATTATATCAAACGTGTTGCCATACTCAAACAATTAAAAAAATTCGAGTTGGAGAATCAGAATAAATGAAAATATAATTGTAAAAAAAAATGTTCTCTTCAATCTGAAAAACTCAGAAATTCTGAAAAATTACAAAAAGCATAAAAATGAAGGATGTTTGAGCAAAATCTTCTATGGGAGCTGAATGCTGAAATTTTAGGAGAGTGATCTCATGCATAAATATAAAAAAAAAGTGTGAGCCGTGGTCTACAGCAGATTTTTTTTTTGAACTACCCTACAGATCACTATATTATAAGGCATACGGATATGTGTCCCTCTTAATGTTTGATTGATAGACCTTTGTGATGGTAACGCAGTACTTTAACCACTGAGCCAGCAACGCTTGAAGGCTCGGGGTCAAGATTGAGTTATGTGCTCTCGGACGTACGCCACTCACTTATCGCAATTTGTCGTTGCGAAAAATATAATTTGAATTCGAGAAGTATTTTTTTCTTTTTTCAAAACTGATGTGTTGAAAACGCGACCTGTGGCTTGGTTTGGTCACTATAGTAGAAAGAAGGGCTTTGCGGCTCGAAGCTTCTCCTGAAATATTTAGTCCCCGAAATAATATATGGGCTATCTTTGATGCCGTTATGAGAAAATTCCGGGTACGAGGGCTGACTGCCTTTTTTTTTATTCAGTTTTCAAAACGCACTTTTAATTTGCAACAAAAATTGCTTCGAAATTAAGTGTATAAAAATGTACTATGTTTGGTGACGTTTGGTGAGATTGCGGCTGCTCCCCTCGGAAAAGTTTTGTCTCATATTCCCAGAGACGCAATTTTAAGATCATTGCTGATGTTAGGATATTCGTGAGTTCTCATTATTAACTTTTTGGGTCCGGGCTATTCGTATATAAGTTTTCCTTTCGAGACAGGAGGTGCAACTGTTGAACCGCAGGTCCCTTTTCCTCTAAAACTGGAAGGTGCAACGGCAAGCACTTAGGTGTTACGACTTCGATGTTCCAATACAAAGCCATAATCCCCCAGTAAGGGGGTATGAGGGCCGTGGTGGCCCGATCGGTAAGGCATCGGACTCGTGTCCGGAGGGACCCGGGTTCGATCCCTGCCGATCAAAGATCCACCGCCTTGATTAATGGTGGCTGGGAGGCGTTAAAAATGTCGTGGTCACAAAGTCCTCCAAGTGAAACGATACCTCTGGGGGTGCTGGGCCCTAGGGTTTGCTCGACCCTAGGTTCTGGTTCAAAATTAAGAACAGAGCGCTCTTCAGGGCCCTATCCCGGTTAAACCACAAAGCTGTGGTAGGTACGGGGGACCCTGGAGTGTGAAATGAAATGAAGTAAGGGGGTATGATACCTTGGAAAAATTCCATGCTCCAAAGGGTAGAAGCGAAGATTTTAATCCCGTCCTCAAAGGAAAAAGGATTTGCAATACAGCATGTGTACCACCCGGTTCTTAAAGGTTAAAAACATTCCTAGTTGCCTTAGGTGGCATTAGACAAATGGCTGAAGGAAGGGCTGCACAAAAAAGTGCTTAAACTTGACACCCCATAAAAGTTATTTTAAGCTACATTTGAGCTAAGCTAAAGGATAAGGGTGTATAAGCTGCTCGCCACGGATTTTTTTTTTTTTTTGAAATAAATGTTTTAAAAATGCAAGTTTAAGTTACCTTTCCTGAAACTGGAATGGAACATGGGGATTGGGCAATGGGATTCAAAAAAGGATTCTTTAACCTATTCAAAAAAGGAGTGGTTTTTTTTTTCTTGGCATTCTTTAATCTTGTTAAGGAGGTCATAATTCCATTTTGAATCCATGCTTTGGATTAAACTTGAATTTTCTGTCTTTAGAAATTGCACCTAGGGCACGAATGAGTTGGGAAGCCCCCCCCCCCCCAAAAAGAGATCACTCGATACATAAATATGTTGGTTTGGAGTTAAATGAATGGTTTCATGTTTTCTAAAATCTCTTAAATCGCTCATAAAACAAATTCTCTTTATAGGAGCATTTTCTAACTGTTAGGGAATGTTATTTGACTCGAAAATAACCTGTTGCAATGAGAAATAACGTTCTAAGTCAAAGGGGTCACTAGATACATGAATATGTTGATTGGGAGTAAAATGAATGGTTTCGGGTCATTCCATGTCAAGTGATTCAACGTTTTTTACCTTACATTTTTGTATTTCTTTCAAATTTGGCTCATCAATTGTACCCCTTGAGGTAATCAAAAATCTCAATTTTTGGATTTTTATCTCTATTATTTTTTCATTTATGAGACTTTGAACTTTGGAAAAACCCTCGTTTTTCCATGGATAAGGGAACATAAAAAAGACCATAACTCGACACCAAATATAGATAGAACAATTTGGTAAATTGCATTTTAAAGTACGTTAGTTGCCGCTTAATCTGATATGCAACATGACTAATTTGATAAAAATTTTCTTTTTCAAAAAATGAAATTTAAATTTCAAATTTAAATTTCTCGAAAAACATATAATGAATTTTTTTGAAAAAATTCTCAAAAATTCTTATGTATTTTATCTATGTTTGTACAAATTTTTAGATTGGGATCTCAATGGGATCATATGTTTTCGAATTTTTGAATAAAACTGTATAGGAAAAAAATGATATTTTTTAGATTCTATTTATTTAAATACTAAGTTCTCTTGCTTGTGATGGTCTAAAAAGTAGTAAACAAACATGAATATGTTTAAAGTGAGCTAGCATGAGCTTATAGATTTTTCAGGTTCACTCCCCTCCCCCCTTCCTCCCCCGCACAACCACTCTTTTTTAATTCAAAACTGTTCAAAATGTTTAAAAAAAAAAAACTCTTTGATACAAAATGAATAGTAAACTTATTTAAAGTTGGTAAATGAGTTTCCTTATAACTAGACGAAGTATCCCCCTCCTCCACCCAAATATACCATTAACGCTGTACTATTATGACGTCTAACCTGGGGATTGAATTGACTATTATTTTTACTCTAGGTAAGTGAGCTAGCATTAACTTGTAGATTGGTCAGCTCCCCCTCCCTTCCTTCCTGACCCAACCATTTTTTCCCCCAAACTGTTTAAAATGCTAAAAAAAAGCTTCTTTGAGACAAAATGAACAGTAAACTTATTTAAAGTTGGTAAATGGGCTTCCTTATAACAAGGCAAAGTAAAACCCTTCCCCCACCCAAATATACCATTAACGCTATACTAATATGACGTCTCACCTGGGGATTGATTTGAAGATTATTTTCCCCCTAGATATATATTGTTTTTCAGACGAAGTGTTTCGTTTTCAATCCGAACTTCACAAAGTGTACTTACATTCAATATCTGAATTTAAACTTATGGTTCATTTCACCCCCTCCTCTTCACCAATCTTCAATTTTGAAGGGAGGAAATAAATGGGTCGCCCCAAGATCATAGCAAACAGCAAAATAGCACTGTTTCCCCTTGTTCTCATAATGTTTTCCCATTATTTTCACACAAAACTGAAAATAAATCAAAGTATCAGGTTATATGTCAGTCCCAATCACTGCCTTTCCTTTCTCTTATTGGACAAAGCTCATGAGCTAATCTGAAACACTACCAGACATCGGTAGAGACTAAGGCTTTGAAATGGGGTTAGGCGGGATGATAAAAAAAAAAGTTTAGAGTGGGAAAGTAGGGTAAGGGGGGGGGAGCAATCTGTAAAGAAGTTAAACAACATGTGAGGTTGTGCTTAAAAAAGCATTGTTTAATATATGTATACAGATATATCTTGCTGCATTACTTTCCTTTACAACAAAATGAAAAAGAACACAAATAATTAAAAAAATTAAATAGCAGCTGCACACTAGATAATGTGGAAAGATAGTTATGGGGACACAGGCATATGATCTGATATTTTGATTTATTTTCAGTTTTGTACGAAAAGAATAGAAAAAACGATGAGAACAAGGAGAAACAGTGCTATTTTGCTGTTTGCTATGATCTTGGGGCGACCCATTTATTTCCTCCCTTCAAATTGAAGGATTGGTGCTGGAGTAGAAGATGAAATGAATCATAAAGTTAAATTTCAGATATTGAATGGAAGTACACTTTGAAGTTCGGATCGAAAAAGAAACACTTCGTCTGAAAAACAATATACACTGAAGTGACAAAAGTCATGGGATACCTCTTAATATCGTGTCGGCCCTCCTTTTGCCCGGCGAAGTGCAACAACTCGACGTGGCATGGACTCAACAAGTCGTTGGAAGTCTTCTGCAGGAATATTGAGCCATGCTGTCTCGATAGACGTCCATAATTGTGAAAGCGTTGATGGGGCAGGATTTTGGGCACGAACAGACCTCTCGATGGTGTCCCATAAATGCTCAATGGGATTCATGTCGGGCGATCTAGGTGGCCAAATCATTCGTTGGAATTGTCCAGAATTTTCTTCAAACTAATTGCGAACAGTTGTGGCCCGGTGACATGGCGCATTGTCATCCATAAAAATCCCATCGTTGTTTGGGTACATGGAGTCCATGAATGGCTGCAAGTGATCTCCAAGTAGCTGCACATAAGCATTTCCAGTCAATGTTCGGTCCAGTCGCACTAGAGGACCAAGGCCATGCCATGAAAAAACAGCCCACACCATTACGGAGCCACCACCAGCTTGAACAGTGCCTTGCTGACAGTTTGGGTCCATGGCTTCGTGGGGTCTGCGCCACACTCGAACCCTACCATCGGCTCTTACCAGCTGAAATCGTGACTCATCGGACCAGGCCACGGTTTTCCATTCATCTAGGGACCAACCGATATGCTCACGTGCCCACGAGAGTCGCTGCAAGCGATGTCGTTCTGTCAGTAAAGGCACTCGAGTCGGTCTTCTGCTGGAATAGCCCAAGAAATCCAAATTTCTCCGCACAGTTCTAGCAGACACGTCCATTGTACGTCCCACATTGATTTCTACGGTGATTTGACGCAGTGTTGCTTGTCTGTTAGAATTTACGACTCTTTGCAGACGTCGCCGGTCTCGATCTTTAAGTGCAGGCGGTCGACCACTGCGCTGTCCATGGTGGGATGTTATGCCTGAAATTTCATACTCTCGGCACACTCTTGACACAGTGGATCTGGGAATGTTGAATTCTCTAACGATTTCCGAAATGGCATGACCCATGCGTCTAGCTCCAACTAACATTCCGCGTTCAAAGTCTGTTAATTCACGTCGTGCGGTCATCATCACGTTAAAACTTCTTCACATGAATAACTTGAACAGAAATGAAAGCTCTGTAAAAGCACTGCGCATTTATACCTGTTCTATGCGATGCTACTGCCATCTGAAAATTTGCATATTGCTATCCCATGACTTTTGTCACTTCAGTGTATATACCTACGGTGAAAATAATCTTCAATTCAATCCCCAGGTTAGACGTCATATTAGTATAGTGTGAATGGTATATTGGGTGGGGAGGGGGATACTTCGTCTAGTTATAAGGAAACCCATTTCCCCACTTTAAATAAGTTTACTATTCATTTTGTATCAAAGAGTTTTTGTTTTTTTTTAAACATTTTGAACAGTTTTGAATTAAAAAAGAGTGGTAGTACGGGGGAGGAAGGGGTAGGGGTGAACCTGACAAATCTAAGAGCTAATGCCAGCTCACTTTAAACATATTCATGTTTGTTTACCACTTTTTAGACCATCACGAGCAAGAAAACTTAGTATTTAAATAAATAGAATCTAAAAAATATCATTTTTTCCCTATACAGTTTAATTCAAAAATTCAAAAAAATATGATTCCATTGAGATCCCAATCTAAAAATTTGTACAAACATTAATAAAATATACAAGAATTTTTGAGAATTTTTTCAAAAAAATTCATTGTATGTTTTTCGAGAAATTTTCGAGAACAAAAATTTGAAATTTAAATTTCCTTTTTTGAAAAAGAAAATTTTTATCAAATTAGTCATGTTGCATATCAGATTAAGCGGCAACTAACGTATTTTAAAATGCCATTTACCAAATTGTTCTACCTATATTTGATGCCGAGTTATTGTCTCTTTTATGTTCCCTTATCCATGGAAAAACGAGGGTTTTTCCAAAGTTCAAAGTCTCATAAATGAAAAAATAATAGAGATAAAAATCCAAAAATTGAGACTTTTGATTACCTCAAAGGGTAGAATTGATGAGCCAAATGTGAAAGAAATACCAAAATGTAAGGTAAAATTTTTCTCAGATTTTGGATCACTTGACATGGAATGACCCTTTCGTGTTTTCTAAAATCTCGTTAATCGCTCAAAAAAAAAAAAAAAAAATTCTCGTTATAGGAGCATTTTCTAACTGTTAGGGAATGTTATTTAACTCGAATTAAACCTGTTGCAACGAGAAATAACTTTCTAAGTCAAAGCGATCACTCGATACATAAATATGTTGGTTGAGAGTTAAATGAATGGTTTCATGTTTTCTAAAATCTCTTAAATCGCTCATAAAACAAATTCTCGTTATAGGAGCATTTTCTAACTGTTAGGGAATGTTATTTGACTCGAATTAAAACTGTTGCAACGAGAAATAACTTTTTAAGTTAAAGAGATCACTAGATACATAAATATGTTGGTTGGGAGTAAAATGAATGGTTTCATGTTTTCTAAAATCTCTTAAATGGCTCATAAAACAAATTCTCGTTACAGGAGCATTTTCTAACTGTTAGGGAATGATATTTAACTCGAAAATATACTATTACAATGAGAAATAATTTTCTGAATCAAAGATATCACTAGATACATAAATATGTTGGTTGGGAGTTAAATGAACGGTTTCATGTTTTCTAAAATCTCTTAAATCGCTCGTAAAACAAATTCTCGTTATAGGAGCATTTTCTAACTGTTAGGGAATGTTATTTAACTCGAATTAAACCTGTTGCAACGAGAAATAACTTTCTAAGTCAAAGAGATCACTCGATACATAAATATGTTGGTTGAGAGTTAAATGAATGGTTTCATGTTTTCTAAAATCTCTTAAATCGCTCATAAAACAAATTCTCGTTATAGGAGCATTTTCTAACTGTTTGGGAATGTTATTTAACTCGAATTAAACCTGTTCCAACGAGAAATAACTTTTTAAGTCAAAGAGATCACTAGATACATAAATATACTGGTTGGGAGTTAAATGAATGGTTTCATGTTTTCTAAAATCTCTTAAATCGCTCAAAAACAATTCTCGTTATAGGAGCATTTTCTAACTGTTAGGGAATGTTATTTAACTCGAAAATAACTTGTTGCAACGAGAAATAACGCTCTAAGTCAAAGAGATCATTAGATAGATAAATATGTTGGTTGGGAGTTAAATGAATGGTTTCATGTTTTCTAAAATCTCTTAAATCGCTCAAAAAAATTCTCGTTATAAGAGCATTATCTAACTGTTAGAAAATGTTATTTAACTCGAATTAAACCTGTTGCAATGAGAAATAACTTTCTAAGTCAAAGAGATCACTCGATACATAAATATGTTGGTTTGGAGTTAAATGAATGGTTTCATGTTTTCTAAAATCTCTTAAATCGCTCATAAAACACTATTCTCGTCCATT